>JACXGI010003096.1:10542-26407 GCA_016801175.1 Esox masquinongy | reverse complement strand
GTGATAAAGCTCAGCACATAGGAAAATAGTGCCAAAGAGAAACATAAACGGACCAGGATAAATTGGTCCTCTAACCTACTCCCGTCGTTGTCTTTTGTTAGGTATTTAGAAGACGTTGGCATAGTGAGCACACCGTTGCGTTCAGTTGATGGGTTTTGAGCGCAGGTGGTTTGGTTGATAAATGATTTGTCTGTCTGCTGCTGTGCATTCAAGATCACAACAATGTTTCAAAAGCATTTTGCAATGAGTGATTATTTTGGCTAGAAAGCGAATGGCATGGCTAGTGTATTTATGACTTTCAAGTTTATCTACTAAAGATCAATTGGTTATGTCCAGAAGATCAGTCCAGGTATGTACAATACTTAAACCTATTTTTGCTCAAAGTTAATTGTAGGGTTCTTACATTTCTACTGGATAACAATGAATTAATATATTCTTAATATAAAAGTAAACCTATTTACAGGGATACGATTGATTTGAATAAGAATGCCTGCGCAAGACATGCAGTACATTAAAAGCTGGTACATGTTTTAAGTTAAAAAATTTTCTTGTGGAATAAAGATCTAAAGAAGATAACCTAATTCCCTGAGTTCCGCTGGTGCCTAAGGGATGATGCGTCACCTTGGACGTGTCCCCAGCAATACTGCTTCGTTAGATATTGGTTCCGTTCGCCGGTGGTCCACTTTTAAAGCACACCCTTAATAGACTAGTCATCTGGTTTGGTTAAAGCAAAACATGTGTCCTGATTATTTCATCATAATTTCATCAGACTCATTTTTTTGTTTTAGGGTTTGTCCCAACAGCAATATAATAACAATTTGTTAAACTTTAGGGCTTTTTGTAGAATCTCAAAGCAATTCAAGGGCAAAAAACAAACAAGCAATATATCATGACAGGTCAGCCCACTGAGGCCAAGTCTTTGAATGCTGCATCCTCCAAAGATGGAGGGGGTCATGTCATGGCTTGAGCCGAGCAAGTTGGTGAGAGGTAGATGATGGTATTAGCAAGAGGTAGATGATGGTGTAGAGGGCAAATCTAGGAAAAAGCCTGATGTTATAGCTGCTCGACCTCTCTTTCAATCTGTGTGGGCTACGTTACTTTGACTGTATATTATTCATATGTAGACCTTGTTGGTGTTATAAATCAGAGCAGCAAGCTGTGTGTTTAATTATCATGCAGTGCTTCGTTATAAATGCTTTATGAATGGAAAAATCAATTTGACTTTACTTTTAGTGCATTTGAACATAGACCACTTGGGAGTGCATTTTCAACCAGAATTTTCAATGCATTGTGATGTGGATAAAGGCTATGAATGGACTGTGACAATAAATATATAATCTTAAACTACACATTTCATTGAATACAATGATTCATTCTTGTGTGGGTCTTTACCTCAGTGAAAACAAAGAAGATGCATCACTAGCCTATACTGGCCAGTGGGGATATTGGTCTGGTTCAGGGCAGGCTACGTGCCGGCATCATTTTTCAAAACATCGGTTGGCCTTCTGGCATATTCTGAGAAATGCAATAACGGTGATGTCTCACTGATACTAATGACAGATCTTTTTCTATATCTAAATGTGAGCTCTTGCGCTGCATGAAATGATAAGGCAGATATGCTATGGATATTTAATGGACATTTAATCATGTATTTCAGACATTATAACATATAATGCTTATTTGCGGTATGTGCAATGAATGCGTTATACGCATGTAGACAAAGTAAGCCATCAGCCAGAAACGTTCAGCTGAGCTGTTTTTCTCAGTAAATTATGACCAAATGAACACAGCGCTTCAGTGTACCTCCGGCGCTTCAACCCAACCACCAACCTTATTGACACGTCAAGGACCACTAGCTCTGTGCATCCAACTAACACTTTGCATCTAACGGGGAGGTGTGAGTCAGAACCAGAAGAGGAGGGAGGGAGGGAGAGCAGTGTTATTGGGAGGGCAAAGCTGGCGGTGCAGCCTCAGGGATACTGTATAAGGTGTGTGTGTGTGGGGGGGTTTATCGCCAGGACAACAATCTCTCCTTCAACGTCAGTGAGGCAAAGTGGCTGACTGCGGGACTACAGGAAACGGAGGGACGGGCACGCCCCCCGTGCACATTGATGGGACTAAAGAGAAGGGGAAGAGCATTTTGAGAAATGAACACGTCGCTGAGAAATGAACGTGGTCCATGCAAACCCACCTACACCCCAGTTATTAAGAGGACACGTCAGCGCCCTCTTCGTAGGAAAGAAAACAGTCTGCGCGTCACAGGTTGATGCTAATGGCCAGGTTAATCAAGCTCCCTGTCATCCAGGACCTCGCCGGTGCCAGAGGAAGGCACTAACAAGTAAAAGACTCCATCCACCCAAGCTATAGACTCTACATTACTGCATGGCAAGCCTGGCTTCCAGTACCAGCAGGACCCTGCACAGCTTCTACCCCTAAGCCGTAGGACTGTAAAACATGATGGGAACATGATTACTAGCCTAAAGAAATAATAATTAAACACTGGTCTGCGGCATTTGCTAAGACTTTTGAATTATTTGCTGTGCAAGGCGTAACAGATAATAGTTGCTTCTTAATTATTTTTTAAATTGAATGTCCTCCAATAATAATATAATAATGAGGTAGACTCTTTATATCATGTGATAACAAATTTTAGACTGTTTTCTATCAAAGAATAATGTATATTTTAATTTCAAATGTTTTTAGGGGGAAAAAAACAGGGATTATCTATTATTCCTCTCCTCTTACATTTTAAATATGCTGTTGTGGAAAAATAAGCATCTTACTGTCAGTCTACACCAGTCATTTTAAATGTAATGTGGAACATAACATTTGATTTCAGTCTGAAGTGTGTGTGTGTGTGTACAAGAATGTATGCATGCGTGACACCTGTGTGTGTGTGGGTGTGTGTTTGTGTGTGTGTACAAGAATGTATGCATGCATGACACCTGTGTGTGTGCTGCCACAATAGCAATCTGTGGCGAGTTGTCAGTGTTGCCTGGGGGGCAGGAAGGTGGGGTGATGTGTTGACAGTGAGAAGACTGAGCCCGTAGATAGGTCTGAGTAATGCATTACAAGCTATGTGCACCTCATTATAGTTAGCCTCTCTCTCCTTTCGCTCTCTATCATTCTCTCATTCTTTTTTTCTCCTTTTTATCTCTTTCTCTTTCCTTCGATCTCTTCTCTTTTTTCACTCTCTGTTCATTTCTTATCTCCTCTCTCTCTTTTTCTCATATCTCAGTCCTGTCTTTCACTATTTCTCTCTTTCCTGTCCAGGACCCCCCCCCACCCTTTTTCTCTTTCTCTTTCCTTCGATCTCTTCTCTTTTTTCACTCTCTGTTCATTTTTTTTCTCCTCTCTCTCTTTTTTCTCATATCTCAGTCCTGTCTTTCACTACCCCCCCCCACACACACACACACACACACATACAGTCACCATGCTTTCTCTATCTCCTTCTCCCGCTTTTCCACTCCCTCTTCCTGGTATAGGCTTCTCACAGATGGTCACCCACCACCATTCACTTTGACTTTGGGCAATGAGGGTAAAGATAAGCAGTTAAGCAGGGAAGCACACACACACACACTCACTCCCCATGGTATCCTCCTTGGCGCCAGGACAATTGGATCCAATGCTTTAAGCAGTAAGGCTATGACCAGTTAATGCAATTGATTATGACAGTATATATCAAAGTCAGGAGGAATGACAGTACACATTAAAACCAAGAGGCAAGGCAGTATTCCCTATTTTCACATGACAATGGGTAACAAAATCTGTTTTAACCAGGCTGTAGTTATTAGGTGTTAGGCTATAAACATCACTGGAAGCATGTACAAAGGCTGTAAAGTGAACAATTGAGGAATAAAATGTGCTGGTACCCAGTTTATAACATAACACAATGTAGTGCTTTGTTGAGAATTTAGTACATTGAAGAATGGCCTTGGGCAGTGCAATAGGTTTCTAATATAGCAAGCCCCAGGTTATGGCTACTGTCAAAAGAGGCAATAGTACAGTACGTGTGTCTAACCAGTCGAGCAAGATCAACGCAGGATGGAGCATTTGCAAAATGTATCAAACATTGAAGCACTTTAGTATTATTTATATATGCTCTTTATATATGCTGTGTATGAAAGCCCATTATTCTTCAGCTTTCGTCCCTCAGAATTTAAAAGAAAGATGATGATGAATTAATGACTATCATACTGTGCACTAAACATTCATCCTTCTGTGCTTTGCAACTAAAGGTCAAAAAGTCACATAAGTAGGCTTATATTATTACACACACAAACTCACTCACATTGTATATTACAATGGTGTTGTACAATGCTGTTTATGGGAAAAATATATTTTTACATATCCCCTCAGAGAATTGGTGGGGATTAGGTATTAATGACAGAGACCCCAGAGCAATTAGGTTTTAGTGGCTTGCTCAAGGACCAAAACTCTAATCACTGGCTACCGACCACCTGCTAGGTCCAGTGCCAGTGGCTGTCTCCTGCCACACATTAGCTGCTGAACCAGTGGCTTTATAGTTATACCACAAGCTTTATGATGACCATTAGCCATGTGTTTAGTTGTTGCTGTTTCCCACTGCTTTTGACAATATTTAGTTGAATGGATTTATCTGTACCTGTCACTTCAGCAGTTACCGGGGAACTAAAAATGTATAAATTTTTATTTACAATATTTGTTCATTTTGTCAAATGACAATCTGAATCTTGCACATCAGTGCAAAACCTTCAGCATTAAAATGCTTGTGGAATGGTTTTAGGTTGTAATTAGTCAAGTGACAAACAATTGTCAAGGTTATTGTTATTAAATGTGTGGTTGAAAATGTTTCACCAGAATAAAAGTAGCTAAAGTGCTCTTAGATACAACTCTCACCTGGCAATACCAGCAATCCACAATTACATACTGAGGGCAGACATTTGTTTTCAAGCCGCAATGCGTGGTGAAAGAAATCAAAAGCTGACACTGTTAAAATTTGAAAAAAATTTGGATCATCTTGAAAGGCAAATATGCTTTTACCTAGTTTGCACTCATTCAGGGATCAGTGACCATTACATGACCAGACACTTGTTGTGAACACATTTCAAATCAGGGAACATCCTAAGGACTCGTAGACCCAGGGGAAACCTGGCCGGAGGGGTGAGTAGGGCAGAGTTAACTCATGTCACCTGTGGTCCTTTAACCATTGTCTTGTCTCTGCCCTATTTAAGCACACTCAGCTCGGGAATCCAACAGCTTAGCACTCGCTCTTGGGAGATGTTACGTTGGAAAGCAGCAAAACCCACCTATATCCACTTTACCAACAAGTAGTGCTAGGGTATCAGAGTGTAGTCAGTCTTAAGCTATCTGCTTTACCCGATGTCATAAGGCATGTCCAATCCTTGTTCTGGGGACCCCAAGGGCTTTACGTTTTTGTTTTTGCCCTAGCAGTCACGTTCCTGATTCAAATGTTACCCAACCACTTACACACTTGATTGATGTCATCAACCTATCATCAAGTCTTTATTTCGAATCAGGTGTGTGAGTGCTAGGGCAAAACTAAAAGTCCTGAACCCACTGGGTTCCCCAGGATCAGGAAACAATGTCATAAGGTGTAAGTCTAAGTTAGCAATAGGTACAATACCAATGCCTTTGTGTTGATTTACAGCCAGGCTTATACCAGTTTTTTTTTTTTATTCACATTTGTAAATTTTCTATCCTGTATCAATGATATTCTTTGTTTTTCAAAGAAAAAGAAAACACCTTCATTTGACATCATACACTGGAAATCTGTTTTCTTGCCATCCCGCTGGACACTCAACCCACAACACAATGTTTAAGACTTCCATTGCCCATTAAGGTCTCTTCCAGGGCACAGTCTTTTATTTCAGACAATTCACATCAAGGGCGGCACATCATGTCCACTGGACCCACTCCAATTTGATTAGTGATCTGTAACGGCCGGTCTTTGCAGTTCTATGTTCTGTGGGTTTTGGTTCTAGTTTTCCTGTTTCTATGTTTAGTCTCGTCATTGTATTTGGTTACCCCTGTGTCTCCTGTTAAGTCCCTATTCAAGTTCCTCCTGTCCTGGTGTTTGTCTGGCATTCTTTCCTGTAGATGTTTCATGTTCAGTGCAACGTTTGATGTTTGTGAGGCTTTCAATTAAAGTAATTTTGTTCAGTACCTCTGTGCCTGTGTCCTGCCTTCTACAAACGTGACATGATCGAACTGATTGACATAATTTGTAATTCCATTGCTACTGTATTCTTACAGCTGCAACTCAGCTAGAAAAGAGGAACACCTATGTGAAAAGAATGTTTATGGATTGTAGCTTAGCATTCAACAGTTTTTCCCTTCAAACCTGTCACCAAAAATGAAGAAACAGCCTACAGGGAGGAGGTTTGCAAACTTGCATGGTGGTGCCAGGCAAAAAACCGAAACAACGCTGATTGTTGACTTTAAGAGAGATGAAGGAACATGCCTCAATCCATATTAACAAGTATTATATTTTTGCACATTATTCATTTTATTGAAACAGACAATGGGGAAAGAGAGTAGATCAAGCATGGGGCCAGATTCAAATCCATGCTATAACAATACATATACACAATAGTATGCATCATTGATAACTGGACCACCCTGGGTCACACGAGTCCGTGTAAAGTTCCTCTGCATCCACATAGCAGCAGAATTAACCCACTCTGGATCCCTTCCCAATACAACAGCCACACCAAGAGCCTCCTCGCCAACTCCATCCCAGCCTGGTACGGAAACGACACCGCATCCATATGCAAGGCACACCAGTGGTTAGTTAAGATGGCCCAGGTCATCACTGGTGTTAAGCTACCACCCTTTCTGGACAACCATCCGATACTCGATAAAGTCCCACAGCATTCTCATGCACACCATAAACCCCAGTCATACGTTATTGAAGACAGTGCCTGCATTGGGGTATGGGGTCTACTGCCAACAGGCTCAAATACAGTTTATTTTTCTCAAGCCATCAGACTGCAGAAAACTTGAAATGAACTGATATCTGCACTGACTTTTCTCCACCTAACACACAAAGTTGATCCTGTAATTTACACAGCAATACCAGATTTTGATCCAGGTCCTTTGAAAGTTGAATAGTGATGTACATTGAACCAAAAGACACAGCAGAATAATGAAAATATTTTACTTTGAGTACGTCCTAAGGGATCTCCTCCACCCATTCCTGGTCAAAGTGAATCGACCTCATTGGATTTACACCAGAAACCTAATCAAAATGTGTAATGACCTCACATAGAGAGATGGCATACATACAATCCTGATTATGTTAAAACATGTTCCAAAAGATATTTTTGGGAAAAGTATGTCTCTACAAACAAGATAAGTGTCTGACAACTGAAAATAACTGTTGAATGTTCATTTGGATTCGTGGGTCCTTAATTATATTTTTTATATCTCGAAAAACATGTTCCCTTAGTTTCAATGGGCATGACACAGCAATGTTCAAAGTAATTAACCAATGAATCAAATCAATTTGTCTACTTCCCCCATTTTAGACTATGCAAATGGTATAAGACAACATTGAATAAAACATTAGACAATTAGCCATTTGATGAAAAATAAATTAAATTAATAAATTTACTTTGACTAATTCTGAAGACCCATGCTGGATCTCAGGTCATCTCCCATGTCACAGAAAGTAGGTACATTTTGTACTTGATTGTTAGCTTGAAGTTAAATTTCAGTCGCATTTCATCAGAATCAACCCCATTATGGTGCAATAGCAGAACATTAAATAATTGTGAAAAATTGGATAAAAGTGACATTGTCTTAGAAGTATTTACAGTTATTAAAATACCATATTTCAAGTAAATAAAAAAATCCCCTGTGGAATAAATGAGTGGTGAAATAAAGCTTAGAGCTGCACACATTTTCCCTCTAGGTTTCATGGGGCTTAGGATGCAACAACTATTTCATTCTATCAGAACATCCTCCAAGACTTTTGCTATTAAAGGTAGAGTTACTGTTTAACAAAAAACAGGCAAACACATCACAGTCATAGCCGGCTCTTGGCAGTAGTGACATAAACGGTTGCTTAAGCGCCACCATCCAAAACATAACAATAATATACATTGAGCCAAAACATTATGACCACCTGTCTAATATGCTGTTGGTCCTCCGCGTGCTGCTAAAACAGTGGCGAACTGCCAAGGCATGGACTTTACGAGACCCCTGAAGGAGTCCTGTGGTATCTGGCACCAAGACGTTAGCAGCAGATCTTTCAAGTCTTGTAAGTTGCGAAGTGGAGCCACCATGGATCAGATTTGTTTGTCCAGCACATCCCACAGATCTGGGGAATTGAACTCTTCATCATGTTATTTAAACCATTCCCGAACAATGTGTGTATTGTGGCAGGGTGCATTATCCTACTGAAAGAGGTCACTGCCATCAGGGAATACCATTGCCATGAAGGGGCGTACCTGGTCTGCAATTATGTTTAGGTAGGTGGCACGTGTCAAATTGACATCCACATGAATGCCTGGACCCGGACCCAGGGGTTCCCAGTAGAACATTGCCCAGAGCGTCACACTCCCTCCACTGGCTTGTCGTCTTCCTACAGTGCATCCTGGTGCCATCACTTCCCCAGGTAAACGACGCACACGTACATGGCCGTCCATGTGATGTAAAAGAAAATGGACTCATCGAACCAGACAACCTTCTTCCATTGCTCCAAAGTCCAGTTCCAACACTCATGCCCATCTCGTGCCCATTGTAGGCACTTCCTGGTGATCCAGGGGTCATCATGGACAGTCTGACCGGTCTGCGGCTATGCAGCCCCATAGGCAGCAGGGTGCGATGCACTGTGTTGTGAGGTATTCCTCCTGTAGCCATCATTAAAATATTCTGTGACATGCCACAGTAGACCTTCTGTCAGTTCGGACCAGATGGGATATCCTTTGTTGCCCTCGCTCATCAATGAGCCTTGGGCGCCCAACACGTCACCAGTTTGTGGTTTGTCCCTCCTCAGACCACTGTCAGTATGTACTCGCCACTGCTGACTGGGAGCACCCCACAAGCCTTGCTGTTTCAGAGATGCTCTGACCCCGTCGTCTGGTCATAACAATTCAGGCCATTTCAAAGTCGCTCAGGTCTTTACTCCTACCCATTTTATTTTTCATTTGACATTATGGACTTTTTTTGTGTTAATTAGTGCTCAAAACTAGTTTCATCCATTGTGATTTCATGTTGTAACACAAAATGGCTCACGAAAAGGAGGGTGAATCCTTTTGAGAGCCATTGTTGGCAAAAAACTTACATTTTTGCTCAAGTATTGTGTCCTATTGTTTTATTGTTACTTCTGTAGTTTTGTATAATACCTTAATTACATTTTACATTCACAATTATTTCTAGGCATTGTAAAATCTACAGAAAGAAAAGAGAATGTGTATTTATTTTCAAATCCTTATTGGAATCATTATAAGCAATATCTGTATTTAATTCAAGAATTGAAAAAAACATTGGTATCAAAATCGGCGGATTGTGTTATATGAGTATTGGTTACCAGCATCACACAAGAATTTTCTTATCGGTGCATCCCTAGAAGAACTAAAGGAAATTCACTTTTTTTCAGGCTTTGCAACAGAGTCGCAAAAACATTAGACCAAAATAAAAGTAAACAAAAAATAAAAAAATTGCTCATTATTATGAAGTTGCAGCAAGCCCTGGTCTATCTATAGGGAAGTGGATTGAATTTGGGATGTATGCGTAGGCCCTCTCCTGGCACCACAAAAACAATAATTTTCAGTTGCTTCTTGACATCTTAGTTTCCTCCAAACCCTGCATGTGAAGAGTTTGGAAAGATTTTCCCCCTTCTGCCAGAAGAAAATAAGTTCAACTCTGTTTCTATAAGAGTTGAGACACTGGGTAAAATGGAAATAAAAACAAAATGCAATGATGTGCAAATCATTTAAACCGTATATTTAATAGACAACAGTACAAAGACAACATATTAAATGATGAAACTGGGAAATGTAATTGTTTCTTGAAATATTAATGCCTTCTTTGAAACAAGGTTGTACGTCTGTCTACTTTGTAGACTTTTTTGACACATGGATGGAGCTAAACAAACTGCGTAACATGTGACTCCACATTCAACTCTGTCAAACTCAAAAACAGATTTAAAGGAATAAATTGTAATGTAATAATCATATATAAGAGGCCCGTGATTGCTTGATGAAAAGTATTTCAATACATTCTACATGCATAATAAAGCAGTATAACTAGTATTAGGCTAAAGTCCTACAGTACCACAATTTCCCAATCTTAGTTTTGGTAGAGTTGGTTTTAAATCCTTCTGCGGCTGGATGTTTTCGTCAAAAGCTCAAATTAAGGGAGAGTGGATACAGGCTAACCTGTAAGACACAGAGACCCACTCTGCAGTATAAACATGGCATGTTCATCACTGGCCCATTTAGCGTGTGCCAGAGCTGGCCTCTACAACTCTCCAATCGGACGAGAGCCCATCAGAGCAAGACGGCGGATGGGGCAGCTCGGGCCTTGGACAGTCAGCTTGGTTGGGTCTGGGAGGACTGCCTGATAACTAACAAAGTCTGATCTGGCTGAAAAGCGAAGAAGGGGAGTTTGGAAATGAAATATCATTTGGTGATTTTGACTTTTCCTTTTTGGCCACTGATCTCATCCACTGAGGAGAGGAGAATGATGATTTGAATGTTAATAATGCATGACCTAATATCACTGGTGACGGATGTCACTGGGACCTCAGTCATACAGTTTGTCATGTATTTTGCATGTCTACACTAACTGTATTGTCTCGTTTCAAATTATCTCAGCTATAGTCACAGTATAGTCTTCAGTTTGTCCATTGCCTAGAACATCTCAATTACATGTAGAATTTTTAGGAATGACATTTTCAGGAATTCAAGTCTATTGGTGAACATTTCTAAATTTCTCTTTGCAAATATATTTTGAGTGCTAAACAGAGTTAAGCACACCGTATGCAAATTCTAGTGGAGAAGAAAAAGAATTAAGAGTTAGCGCCACTGATGAACAAACAGGGAAGTCGTTGCATTGTGGGTGTTTAGTCAGGCTGGAGGCTGTTTGGGATCCAAGGAAAAGCCAGGTGTTTTCCGTATTTTTTTAAATATGAGATATGATATCGTTTGAAGTATATGTACCCCAGGCTGCCAAACGCTCACTACCCAGAAGCCATCATCTCAGATTGGTTGTTTCATATGCATATTAAGCTCCCTGTAGCCTTCCCTCCACAGCCACGACCACCGTTACTGCCAGCCTAGCTTTAAAGGTATATCACTGGGAAAGTGTACAAATAGAACCCCACCCCCCATGCACACACACACACACTCCCAAACAACGAAGCCAGATAAATAAATTAATATGTGAGGTAGAGGTCTAAGAATTTAATCAATAAAGAAAACAGCCACTACAGGACTATTCTTCCTCTTAGTTTTTATACTGGAGAAAATTTCATTCCTAGCATTACACCAAAAGTTTCAGAACAGCTATCAGGAGCATATTTTCCCCATTAATTGCATTTTTGTCCCTCTCTTTCATTAGGCAAGCACTTCAAATCCTGTAGCAAACCACATGCATTTTATCTTAGCAATTAGATCAAACAACGACAAAAGACAGACTCCGCACCAGAGAGTGAATACTGATTGATTCTGTGTTAGTTAATTTGTGAAATATAAAACATTGGAAGTGGGGCTCTATGCAGTGTCATTGGGGGACATAGGTCTACATATCCACAAGGCATTTCTGTAGGCCATGAATATTGAAGCAAAAATAAGTGTGTTGTGATTTCTCAGATCAAGGGAATGTTAATAGTTTTCTAGAAAGTTATTGAAACTGCTCAATTAGACAGCAAAAATTGTCAGGCCATAGTTCATTCAACACATGTTGTGTTTCAACCCATCAATGTTTAGCGACAGCATTAAGAGAAGACTTTCTTATTTTTATTTTGCATATGATTATTTATTTCGCATATTATAGTCTACAGAAAACCAAGGAATGGTAAATAAAAGGCATGCAGACTTTTTTTTTAACAATAAAACAGTTATTTTTTAGAATCATTAAAACACTTTGCTTTGCGTTTCAGCAGAAATCACAGTAGGTTCCTGTCATGGTTGCTTCCCCCTACACAGCCATTTTCCACCCTGTACAGTTACATTTATATTAAGTAATTGAGCAGACACTCTTCTCCACAGTGACTTCCGGTATTGAGCGCATACATTTACAATGAATATTTACAGTGACACTTTCCATTCTTCATTTGCTCCTCTTTGTCTTGCACTGCATTCTCTGCTCATGTTACCAGTACTGCTGCATAGTTCAACTAGTTCAGATTTTTTCTGAAAGTAAAATCATGAGGACCAGGCATTTGAGGACATAGTGTTGAGATGGAGCCAGAAAGGTATTGCCTGCGGCTAGCAGTATCCCCCTGTTGAATACCATTTTTCCACATCAAAGTCTTGTCTTGATATTCTTTAAAGGGGCAATCTGTAGTTGCTAGAACCATTTGTGGACTTATAAATTAAAAATATATTCATCCATTGATTTCCAACTATGAAAAGCATGAATGACATATGAGCTTAGTTTAGCTGTTTTAAATAATCAGAACCAAAAGAACCTTCGCAGCCTTAAAACATGGTTCAAACTATATTAATATCATGGATGCGCAGGGTTTTGAAGTGGTTGCATTTCTCCAGGCCCCTCAGAAACAGGGTTTCCTTGTTTTGTTTCAACTGCTGATTCCTGCTGAAGTGTCCAGCCTTTTACAGACCAGTCTCACAAACCAACTCTTAGCAAACTCTGAATGAAAAGAGCAAAAAAACGCAGTTTCAGCGTTCAGATGAATTCTAAACAGTGCAATGCCTCACTTTCTCTGTGTAAAAGTTTCCTCTATCCAACAATATTATCACTTTATTTTCAGCTTGCATTTCTCTTTTTCTGCCACTTTCTGTGTTCAACTGTCCATCTCTTTCTATCTCCTCTCCTTCTGTCTGTCTTTAAATTTCTCTCTCTCTCAGTATCAAAAAACATGATTACAGAACAGTGTTTTAGATTCTGCTCTGAATTCTGGTAGGTCCCACAGTACCAAAGTTGCTGTGGAAATGAAACAGTTGAGCCTCATATAAAGATCCTGGTGGAAAAAACAACAACGGCGGCCTGTCTACCAATGAGAGATCTCTTGCCGACTTCAGATGCATTACAGCGGCAGACTATAAGTCCCTATCTCTCTCTCCCCTCCTAGCATTGAATATTAAATTGTGTCTGATAGATGGACTGCTTTTCGTCTTTCCAGACGGTTATGTAAGCCTGAGACTTTTATCCCCCTGCCTTCTCTTGCTCTGTTCACTTTCACATCTATGCCATCTCTAATTGCGCATTCTTGAGCTTCATCGGATGTCCCTCCCCACTGAGTTTGTAAGGAAATGAATAAACACATTTGTAAGGGAACAGTGTCCTACTTTTTCATTGCAAACCATCTAGTTTTGTTGATCACCTCTGACAAAAGTGCTGAGGAATAACGCCAGTGCAGAGGGCACAAATGAAAGCCTGGTAAAACATACGGGATGGTAGCATGGCACTACTCTTTTCTTGATGTGCACTTTCTATCAACATGACTGTGGAGCTTTTATTTTGTTTTCTTTTAATCTGCATTCCACCTGTTTCTCTCTGTGTCCAAAGTGCTAGCTCAGAGGAAGCGTTGTATTACGGGTACTTTGAAAATGGACACCACCTGTGTTGACTACACTCCTCCCAGCTAGTGATTGACCGATAGACTTTGATTTTCTCACCTCTGCGGTGGTGCCTTTTAGGTATCAAAGACATGAAACAGAAAACAAAACACACTGAGCTAAACATCATTGGTAGTGCTGTTTGTCTTTGTATAAGATACTGGTGCCTACGGCGTCCTGCTGTCTAACTCAGCCCAGTCAAAGCTCTTCTCTGCCCTGGCACCCCAGTGGTGGAACAAGCTACTGTAGGGCAGCAGTTCCTGCTCATCTTCTAAAAATGTCTAAACCCCTACCTTTTCAAAGACTATTGCTGAATCCCAAATGGATCCCTTCCCCTCCACCTTCTGTCATCCACTGTGCATTCATACAGGCATCCACCATTTGCACGAGTGTCTTAAAGCTGAGAAAAAAAAATACATCAAGGATGTATTAGAACCTCCAGGGGCCCCTTCCAGCAAGTGTGCAATGTGGTATCCTCCATAAGCGTGCAAGCTGTGCGTGTCCAAGCTCCGCAAATATTTTAAGTTGTGTAGTTATTACTTCAGCGCACAACAGTCAAAATGATATAGGGTAACAACAAAGACAACTTGCACAACATCCATGCTCAGTTATTGTGTTATGTAGCCCAGTATTATTACAGGGATAGCACCACAAATTATTCTGCTCTGTGCGCCCATGACATACAACTGCACTGGGGGGTGTGTGGACATGGCAAGTCACTCAAAATTGCAAGGTAGAGAGGCATTAGGAACGTCAACCCTACTAACAGTGTTACTGTATGTAGCTACTGAATGGATCAGCTAAAACTATTCATTTGTTTAAGTGCACACAGTTTTTGATATAACGTGTCTAGTTTGAAGTGTTCCAAACATGTCATGATGTGGCTATTTGTAGCTACCTCATTAGCTGTGTTGGGTATCGAGCTAACAACTAGCCGTTAAGCTAATTTTGGTAGAGCGAACAAAGTAGCAGTAATAGAATGAAAGCTATGATGCCATGAGGAGTTAATGTAAAGATGTTAGCTTGTCTAGTTACAAGGTAAAGTTAGCGAGATATTTTGCAAGTTGGCCTTGCTGGGTGCTATTCCTCTGATTGTTTTTAGGAACCCATACATGTAACATAAACTAATACACTCCTCTTGATACCATAAAAGGTTTATGAAACGTTTTTCGTTCTGCATGCATTTATCAGCTCAACGTTCTTTCACTTGACAGGCTAAAAACTTAGTTGGGGTCTTAAACATACTGTATCTTTGTCTCCCAGGAACTAAGGCAGGTAGAAACAAAATCTCAGATTTTACGAGCCAGGATGTCTTTTTTTTGGTTTTTGTCACAATTTCCCCCCAATTTTTCTAATACAGGAAATGGATAACTGGTAAGAAATATTGTGGTATATTGGATGTTTTATTTTTTTATTTTGTGACCAGAGCTATTAGGAGACCATAATGTTCAGCTGGCATCAAGGTTACTTACGTAATAGGTAACAGGGGCTGGAGTCATCATTATCTGTGTGAAATCTGGCCTCTGATTATGTGTGTTTCATCTGAGGATGCATTTAATTACTTTTTTTCGCTTCTCAAACGTCATACAACACCAGTGGCAAACCATGATCAGTAGCGGAAAAACATCTGATGTCATACATATAGGTAGTGAACTTGGATGCCTGTGTATACAGAGAATGACTTGAGACCTTTCATTTGCAGACCTACAGTGGATATAAAAAGTCTACACACCCCTGTTAAAATGCCAGGTTTTTGTGATGTAAAAGAATGAGACAAAGATAAATCATGTCAGAACTTTTTCCACTTTTAATGTGACCTATAACGTGAACAATTCAATTGAAAAACAAACTGAAATCTTCAAGGGGGAAAAATTAAAAATTAAAACCTTACAATATCCTGGTTGCATAAGTGGTGTCTTATAACTGGGGATGTGGCTGTGTTCAGAATTAACCAATCACATTCAAACTCATGTTAAATAGAAGTCATTACACATCTGCCATCATTTAAAGTGACTCTGATTAATCACAAATAAAGTTCAGCTGTTCTAGTAGGATTTTCCTGACATTTTCTTAGTTGCATCTCAGAGCAAAAGCCATGGTCCGCAGAGAGCTTC
>JACXGI010003096.1:0-10442 GCA_016801175.1 Esox masquinongy | reverse complement strand
TGTGGGAAAATGTGTTATGGTCTGATGACACCAAGGTTGAACTTTTTGGCCATAATACCAAAAGGTATGTTTGGCACAAAAACAACACTGCACAAAGAACACCATACCCACAGTAAAGCATGGTGGTGGCGGCATCATGCTTTGGGGCTGTTGTTCTTCAGCTGGAACCGGGGCCTCAGTCAGGGTGGAGGTAATTATGAACAGTTCCAAATACCAGGCAATTTTGGCACAAAACCTTCAGCTGAAAGCTGAAGATGAAGAGGAAGTTCACCTTTCAGCACGACAACGACCCAAAGCACACATCTAAATCCACAAAAGCATGGCTTCACCAGAAGAAGATTAACATTTTGTAATTGCCCAGCCAGAGCCCAGACCTGAATCCAATTGAACATCTGTGGGGTGATCTGAAGAGGGCTGTGCACAGGAGATGTCCTCGCAATCTGACAGATTTGGAGCGCTTTTGCAAAGATGAGTGGGCAAATATTGCCACGTCAAGATGTGCCATGCTAATGGACTCCTACCCAAAAAGACTGAGTGCTGTAATAAAATCAAAAGGTGCTTCAACAAAGTATTAGTTTAAGGGTGTGCACACTTATGCAACTAGGTTATTGTGAGTTTTTTATTTTTGATTTTTCCCCCTCAAAGATTTCAGTTTGTTTTTCAATTGAATTGTTCACGTTACAGGTCACATTAAAGGTGGAAAAAGTTCTGACATGATTTATCTTTGTCTCATTCTTTTACATCACAAGAACCTGGCATTTTAACAGGGGTGTGTAGACTTTTTATATCCACTGTATTTAGGAGAAGCAATTATTTGACGACAGACTCAAACGGTCCTAAGCCATGCCTCAGCTGTGACTCGCAGAAGCAGCAAACGTACATAACAGTTGCAAATATCGATAGCAGGTACCACGTTAGAAGAGAATACGTTTGTGTCGTTTCAACGAAACATTTGCCAAAACAGTCACTCAAATAGTGTCGGAATAAATTCAACCACACAATTACTTACATTGTTTCAAGGACAGTATATGCTGTCATAGAGAAAAATGTTGCGCTGTATTCGATGTCCAGCATGCAACAATAAAAAAATACACCACAACAACAAATGTCATGTACCCAGTACTTCCAGCTGCAACGTCGTTACCTTTGTTTTTACAAAACAACAAGTGATCTAAAGCTGAAATAATGTTTTACACATTGTATTCAAAATTATATGAACGAGATAGCAACAAAAAGCAAGCTGTAGATGGTAACAAAATGTCCACTTACCATTATGATTATCATTTAAAAAACGAAGTCCATTCTCCTGTCCTTTATAAAATGGATAATGACATTTGATTTATGATAGTGTCTTTTGATTTATAATCCGAAATAAGTTATTTTCGATTGAGATCAAAGCCAGGGCTGACAGCCGGGCCATCACCATTCTTACATACACTCACTGAAAAAAGCTAGCCATCTAGCTAGCCTCAAGCGTGAGAAAACAAATTAGTGACATATACTTAGGTCCTCTAGAGGGCCTTGAGGCATCATACAATTGTCCCACCTATTACAAGACAATTTGTGATTGGATGATTCTACTGTCATTCCAAAATGCTGCTCTACTGTAATTGAAGTCAATGTCAATGACGTTGGCTGGTGCCTTCTATTCAAAGCCTGAGGGCCTAGCCAATGAGCGTTGAGCGCAGCTTGATAATTTCTACGAAGAGTCTACCAATGAAAAATTCTGATTGGATATGTTTTTCTCTTGGATACTAACCCTTCTTTTTCCTACACAAACTGAAGAAATTCAATAGGAAGATCATTACAATGAAGACAAAAAAGATTAAATCAATGCAAACAAAATTGCAAATTATAATATATAAAATATATATACTGATTTGTACCTATCCTTAAGCCCTCTCTGAGGGCATAGAGGGCCCTGACGGTTCCCCACTGTACGACACAGCATTGAAAATGTTATAATATAAACACAGAAAACAATCCAGCTTCCAATGGGAAAGGACAATGGTATTTAAATGAACAGTTGATTCAAATATTTTTACCTGCACTCTATGGATACAAAGTTTGATAGAAGTCCATGCTATTGTTCAGGATATTTCATTAGTTTTTACAGTTCATGTCCGAAGCTGTTTCGATGCTTTTGTGTTTTAATAAAACTTTTAATAAACTATACTATTTATCTGGACGTTGCTTTAATATTAATACATGCACTACAATACTGGTTACCCCTCCAAGCTTGGTTCCTCTCTAGGTTTCTTCCTATATTTTGTCCCTTTTAGGGAGTTTTTCCTAGCCACTGTGTTCAACTCAGTTGTTGGTTGCTCCTTGGGGTTTCAGGCTGGGTGTATTGTAAAAGCACACTGTGACACCTGCTGATGTAAAAAGAGCTTTATAAATACAATTTGACTGATTGATTGAATACGTTTCGGTAGTGCAAACTTGATTCTTGTCAAAATGTAGATTTTTGTTTATTGTCTGACAGTCATATATATGTATTATTACTATTTGATGATTGTATTCATGCCGTCATCTTCTATTAAAAAGATGTGAACAGTCCAGGGATTCAATTTGGGATATTTCATAATACTGTTGCCAAGTATGTGTGGTACTAGATAGAAAATATTTAAAAAATGATGAGCAGTTAAATAATATGTACAGTGTATAGATAGTATGAATGAATTAGGAAATAGTGGCCTATCTTACACTAAGAGAAACAATCTGATTTGTACACTGCTGTTCATTGGCTGTAGAGAAAAGATTAAAGCTCTTAGTTACATGAGATGGCACAACAGTAACTAATGGACAACTCAAAAGGACATCAAGAGGGTATTGATAGTGTTATGCCCCCTGTTAGCCTGAAGTGGGTGGGGGGTAATTGTGAACTGTGAAGTTACACAGGACACGGTGCTGCTTTCTTTGTGTCAACGGTTGTAATGACATATAAAAGTAAAGAAATATATATACAGTATACAGAGTTACATGAAGTGATGTTTAGAGAGGCTACACTCAGTGTAGTTAAAATTTAAATACAACAATACACCTTAATTGCATCCTATTTCCAATACAAAAATACCCTTGAAATTACTAAATTCTATTGAACTCATTCTAACTGCAGGTTACCAAGATATTACTATTTGTATGCAATAATAGACATTCCTTTGTAACCCCAATTGTATATAGTTGGGTTATGAATACCTCTTGTACAGTTCTCTTTTTCTATCCTCACTTGAATTAATGGACCACTTCACTCATTTACTGTAGGTGTATTAACTAACTAGTTAGCAACATTCAAACACAGATACTCACATTTTTGTGCGCAAACATTGGTACTTACTTAGCTAGCTAACATTCACTCATGCTGCACATTCTGAGCACATGGACTAGTGAAACATACTCTGTGAAAATTAACATAAAACACCCGTGTCTGGGACTAGCCAAATTCAACAATTCATTTTAACATTACTTTGTCACATTAATTAACTCAACCTAATAGTTAACAGTAACAATGCCTAGTTACCAATGATAACACTTTTTTTTATCAACAATTCTCATACCTGAAGAGGGGGAGATAATTGCGGAAAAGATACAGACGACACGGTGCTGCTTTCTTTGTTTCCATGGTTGTAATGACTAAGGTTAAAAGCGGCACCCCTTCTACCCTCTGATTGTGCCAGACTAATCTAATCAATCCAATAACTGATCTAGGCATATAATCGCTCAACGAGTTCAGCAGAAATTCTGTACATTTTAAAAAGGCTATGTCAACATACAAATAAACTTTTGTTTGCATTTCAAAAAACTACTCTTCCCTTTATTCTCCTACTACTACAATAGCACATCAGTCCGGGGAAGGCTATACGTCCATCTCAGAAAGATTTGAGTTTACTGTGAGGCAATCATTTACAATTTAACATGTCAGCAACTCGTAGAAGTTGATGCCCTTCCAAAATATCCCCAAGAGCCACAAGAAAAATAATAAATCAGGTAAATGCCAAGGCAAACAAAACATCTGGACATTTGTAGACCTCCCATGTTGCATCAAAGGTTACTGTGCATGCTTCAAAATAAGAACACTGAATCAAAATGGCATTCAGGGGAGGGTTGCAAGGAACAAGCCGCTGCAGTCAAAAAAGAAACAAACTTGCCACAGACCACCTGGACAAACCTGAAGATTTCTGGTATTCCATTTTCTGGACAGATCCAAAATGTACCCTTTTTAGTCACAATACTAATCACAAAACCACTATGTTAGGCAAAAAGTTCAACTGTGCCTACTACCAAAAGAACCTTCTCAACAGTCAAGCATAGCAGTGGGAATATCAAGATCTGGGGCTGCTTTTCCTCTTCTGGACCTGGTCAACTGCACATCATCAAAGGAACAGGTATACCAGGAGATTCTTGAATAGAACTTCAGGAAATCAGTTAAGGGGCTAAAGCAGGTCCAAAAATGGGTCTTTCAACAAAACAAGCAGCCAAAGCATTCAAGCAAATCTACCATAGAATGGCTCAGGAGAAAAAACTGTACAGTACATGGCAGACACCCCCCAAACCTCACTCAGTTTGCTGAGTTCTGTAAGGAGATGTGGGCAAAAATCCCTCAAAGAAGATGTCAGAGACTTATTGGTGTCTATGGGAGGCGTTTACTGCAAGTTATTACTGCTTATAGAGGTGCCATAACCTATTGAATGAAGGGGTTCACACATTTAAAATTTTTGTTAAATTAATAACCACTTCTGTTAAATAAAAAATTAAAATATCATATGGTTTTGTTTATGCCCTTTATTTGGAATGTACATTATTTATCATGAATTGGGGTTTAGGTAAAGATTTAAGAGATTAATTTTAATATTCTACACAAAAATGTTTTCATACTTTCAAGCAGGAAGGTATGTCTATAAAAATGTATTTAGTTTTATTTTTTAGGGGTAAAAAATACATAACTTAAATTCTGGTCCTCATCTGGATGTTGGTTCAACATCCAAGTCCACTATTTTCCATTCATGTCATTTTAGGGCCATAAAAATGTTGAAAATAAACTGAATTGTTTTATAGTGCATGAGAAGCATTTTTTTATGGCTAAGAGTGTCATTTAATGAAAAATCTAGCATGTATTTATTTAATAATGAGTCAAAATGTGTTTCTTCAAAACAATACATTAGGTTAGATCATTATAATTTGGTTTACTTTTTAGAAAACCACAGTATCATGCACAGGTTTTTGCCTAGAGCTGTGCCATGTTCTCCCCAGCAAGTAAAGATTCTACAGATAATGTTATAAATAATATGATCAGAGACATGCAAATAATTTCTACAGTGTAGGATGAGGTTTCTCAAAAGATATATGTTTTTATAATGAAAGAAATATGTTCCGGGGCTAAGCATATGTCAGTAGTTTAAAGTTGCAAAAGCTATAGTCTACCTTGAATTGTTAAAAAGCAGTGTTTTCACATTGTTTTTAGTCTGCATAATTAATTGTTAGAATGATTAATAGAATACACAATTATAATAATGTGACAGCCTTAATACAAGTGTGAATTAATGTTTCATCTGTGCAAAGGTTGATGCGCATTTAGGTACAGTAAGTCTTGATTTAATACAATGTTTAAAATTGGATCAATCCACCTCAAGCAGGTACAGTCTGGTGCTCCAAATCATGCCTGGTCCAGAGGAAAGAGGGAAACAGAGAGAGGACTCAGGAGGGAATTGGCTGGCCATTTTTCTCCTCTCTAGCAAGCATATCTTATCATCCCTGTATTTTTGTTGCACATTCTGTATCTGTAATTAGCTTCTCTCAGCCATTTTCCAACTGGTTGTAACCGGTTTGTGGAGTGGTGTTTATGCCACTTGGGCCCAGAGAGGGCTGCCATAAGTGTGGGGGTTCTCCTGGAACAAGAAGCTTCTCTCCTCACTCCTATATGCCCCAGGTTGAGTGCTTTTGTTGGCCAGGTGGAGAGGAAAGGATCCAAGAATGCTGATGAGTATAGTTGGCCTTAGATTTGGCCAGAGTGGAAATCTCCATGATGGCTGTGCTGTTCTTTCTGCTATGGACGTTACTGAAATGACATTAACTGTGAAAACACACATGCACACAATAAAACGTATACTTCTGTATGCAGTACATATACATAGGTAAGTGTACATACCTTTTCCTGTCTTGAATGTGTTCAAAAGTCAGCAGTTGCGCTGTAATCAAATCTAGGCTAACAGAGTTACATAGTATACTGTCAAGCTCACAACAACATCTGCTGAACATTAATATATTGGCACACCTGCTTACCAATTACATGTTACCCATGTTGTTAGCTAACTCCTTTTTAATGCTAGCCTTGTTTCTGTATTAAAGGGCTTCTAGATAGCTCTGGAGCTTGTTGAGACATTTGTCTGATGCTGTCCACTGTGGAGGATGTACAAGAGCCATTCAGAGAGAGGTTAGGTTAGCAATGTAGCCTAGTTACAAAAAAGGCCATTGAAATACCTCTTCATATGGCTCTAACACCTTCCCCAGCCCATTGGAGCCTAAAACAACACCGTATATAAGCCTAAAACAATAATTTCAAGTTCTCCTTTAAGGAGTGACCATATCATGGGAGTAAACTATGGGAGTAAACTTATATACTAAAGTAAAACCCTGTTTCCAAAATAGTTGGGATGCTGTGTGAAATGCAAATAAAAACAGAATGCAATGATGTGCAAATCATTTATACCTGTATTTAATTGAATATAGTACAAAGACAACATCAAATGTTGAAACTGAAACATTTTATTGTTTTTGGAAAAATACATGCCCATTTTAAATTTGATGCCAGCATCACGTTTCAAAAACATTGGGACAGTGGCAGGTTTACCACTGTGTTGCATCCCCTCTTCTTCTAATAATACTCTGTAAGCGTTTGAGAAATGAGGAGACCACTTGCTGTAGTTTTGAAAGTGAAATGTTTTATCATTCTTGCTTGATATATGATTTCAGCTGCTCTACAGTTTGGGGTCTCCTTTGTCATATTTTTTGTTTCATAAAGCGCCAAATGTTTTCATTGGGCGATAGGTCTGGACTGAAGGCAGGCCAGTTTAGCACCCCGACTCTTTTACTTTGGAGCCACACTGTTGTGATACACGCAGAATGTGGTTTGGCATTGTCTTGCTGAAATAAGCAAGGCCTTCCCTGAAGAAGACGTCTGGATGGCAGCATATGTTCAAAATATGCTCCAAAACCTGTATATATTGTTCAGCATAAATGGCGCCTTCACAGATGTGCACCCCCATACCATCACAGATGCTGGGTTTTCAACTATGTGCTGTTAACAATCTGGATGGTCCCTCTCCTCTTTAGCCCGGAGGACATGGCGTCCATGATTCCCAAAAAGAATTTCAAACTTTGATTTGTCAGACCACAGGACAGTTTTCCACTGCACCTCAGTCCATCTTGAATGAGCTTGGGCTCAGAGAAGGCAGTGGCGTTTTTGGATCTTGTTTATATGTATATGGTTCCTTCTTTGCATGGTAGAGTTTTAACTTGCATTTGTGGATGCAGCGATGGACTATGTTCACAGACAATGGTTTTCGGAAGTGTTCCTCAGCCCATGCAGTGATTTCCACTGCGTAATCGTGTGTCTGTTTTTAATGCAGTGCCACCTAAAGGCTGAAGATCACGGCCATCCAATATTGGTTTTCAGCCTTGTCCCTTGCGTACAGAGATTTCTCCAGATGCCCTGAATCTTTTAATGATACTATGTACCGTAGATGATGAGATGCCCAAACTCTTTGCAATTTTACGTTGAGAAACATTATTCTTATATTGTTGCACTATTTGCCTGCGCAGTTGTTCACATTGTGGTGAACCCTTCCCCATCTTTACTTCTGAAAGACTCATCCTCTCTGGGATGCTCTTTTTATACCCAGTCATATTACTGACATGTTGTCAATTAACTTAATTAGTTGTGAGATGTTCCACCAGGTTTTTTTTTAGCATTACACAAGTTTTCCAGTCTTTTGTTGCTCCTGTCCCAGCTTTTTTGAAATATGTTGCTGGAATCAAATTCGAAGTGGGCATATATTTTTCAAGAAACAATAACATTTCTCAGTTTCAATAGTTGTCTCTTACAAGTTTCTATTAAATATAGGATTTAAAAGCGTTGCACATCATTGCATTCTGTTGTACTTTATATTTCACACAGCATCCCAAGTTTTATACTTTGTTGATTGACTAAGCATATCAAGACATATTAAGACAATGCAGTGGGAATTCCTCACAAGGTTCTTGTTGGCTAACGAAGGCCAAGTCTGACTATCAGACCTTCCTCGAGTGTGTCTGGGCATGAGATTAATATGGCTTGGGTACCCAGAAAGATTCATAAACTTTCCCAGATGGAAACACCACAGGTCTTTCCTCCTCCAAAATGCTCCTCCTATTCTCTCTCTTTCTTGTTCAGCTGTTCAGTATCCATTTATCACTGGAGTTACTGAAGTACTGGTTGACAAAGATGTGCGTTATAATTGACATGTCAGTTCTCTATTTTTTACCGTGACAGGCTTTTTCCTCAAGGAAACATGCCTGAGACCAGCTGTATTTGCTGCACAGTAAGGGTAGTTCACCCAGATCTGTTTCATATGATTTATGTTTCATTCAATTTCCATTTTGTTGCATTTTGTGAGCGTTGGTTTGGCTCAGTTGCTAATTACCTTCTGAGCAGATGGATGCAAGGTGATCTGTCAGTCATCAGTGGCAATATAGTCAAACATCAAACCAATGGCTACATTTACATTATGTTATCCAGGTGTCTGAAATCAAACATGCATCTGGTCCACTTTCGACTAGTTCGAGATGTTTGAACTCAATCCTATGACAACATTGTTTACTTGTATTGATATCCCTTGTTCTGGGTTTTTGTTTTGCCTGACTGTGGGTTGGTTACCCCAGACTGAGCTTTTTACGACCAGAGTTCAGTATCAATTGTTTACCGGCAGCAGATTGTTTCTTGTCCTCATCTAAACTCTCTAAGCCCCATTGGTGAGTAAAAATACTGATCGGGTGAAGGCTGCAGCCTCAAAGATCTGTCTATTGTAAACCTCATGGTGTATCTCAGCAAAAATGTATTCAAAAGCAACATTTGAACAGTTACTGCCAATCCAACAACAGCACTGATAACCAGAATAATTTGAACTCCCATTCTTATCATGTTTTGGCCTTGAGATTTTGCTGTAGTCCTTTGTTTGAATGCTTTGAGTGATCCAAAACAATCCAGGTCGGAATCGAGTCAAAATTCATCACACGTTGAGGATGGATGTACTAATTATGTTATCTGGCTAATCAATTCAAGTCAAACTCGCCGAAGCATTGGTGTATGTCTGCATGCACAGGCTTGTGTATTGTAATGGGAGAAACACAGTAAACGAACACATCACAAGTGTCCAGGGCACTGGAGGACATTTTTATTAACGGAAATAGCAGAGGTGAAGGGAAAACCAATCCGCCAAGGGTTGCTGCATTGTTGGGGTGGCCTCGTTGTGTTGGTTTGGAAGGAATGGGTGTGGGCGGACAATGCTCAGAGTCTCTGCACCCTTCCTCCCTTTGCTGCCTTCCTCCTCACATTCTGCAACACTGGGTCAGTGTGGCATACAGGGAGGCTGGGAATGGCGTTGTGGATGTGTCCCATTCAGCTTTGCATCTTTTTCTGGTTCTCTTTTTGCCTTGGCCCCAAGCTGCTCCTCTGGGGCCTTTATATACCCGACCTGACAACGTCCCGATTGGGGGCAGCTATGCAAGAGATGGGCTGGCCCTGCTACCTGCCTGCAAAATGTTCTGGTACCTGCCGACATTTTCCCTTAGTGGTGTTGGGGCAACGTTGATGCGGACCAGGGCTCGTTCACGCCACAATTGCAACCTTATTCTTCTGTGAATTTGTTTCCCTCAGTGCTGTTATGGTCAAACCCTCAAAAATCTCCACATGTGCACAAGACAGAGCCGACTCCTGAGTATCACAAGGCCAAAATCTCTTGCTAATGAAAAGACAGAGCCAACTTACATCTCGGCTAGAGGAAGTCCCACTGAGATTATTATGATTGGGCTAAAAGAAGTGGAGAGAAGGAGAGAGGGGAAAAAAGGGGAAGATTGCATTAAAACTAATTTGGTTACAGTGTCTTCGGCTGCAGATAAGCGCTGGACAGCTGCTGAAAGCTGTCAACTACCATAATCTTCAACTGAAAGTTCTTACCCCTGAACACAACATAGTGGTTCCAACTGCTTAATGAAGCATTGCTTTTTCTCCTTGTCAATCTACCACAGTATGTCAACTGTGTTAGATCAAATGCAACATTAGTGCTGAACAAAAGAGAGACTATGACCAGCTCCTTTAACACAAGTCTGCAGGTGGGGGGGGGGGGTCACAGCTAGGACGCTGCAGGTTCTTACAGAAAATATCATTTAAAATAGTCTGCAGGTATGGG
>JACXGI010003095.1:30254-66043 GCA_016801175.1 Esox masquinongy | reverse complement strand
GCCTGGCTGAAGTTTGCAAAAACAAACATCAAGTCCCCCAAAAGCACGTGGGAAAATGTGTTATGGTCTGATGAAACCAAGGTTGAACTTTTTGGCCATAATTCCAAAAGGTATGTTTGGCGCAAAAACAACACTGCACATCACCCAAAGAACACCATACCCACAGTGAAGCATGGTGGTGGCAGCATCATGCTTTGGGCTGTTTTTCTTCAGCTGGAACCGGGGCCTTAGTCAGGGTTGAGGGAATTATGAACAGTTCCAAATACCAGGCAATTTTGGCACAAGACCTTCAGGCGTCCGTTAGAAAGCTGAAGATGAAGAGGAGGTTCACCTTTCAGCACGACAACGACCCAAAGCACACATCCAAATCCACAAAAGCATGGCTTCACCATAAGGAAGATTAACGTTTTGGAATGGCCCAGCCAGAGCCCAGACCTGAATCCAATTGAACATCTGTGGGGTGATCTGAAGAGGGCTGTGCACAGGAGATGTCCTTGCAATCTGACAGATTTGGAGAGCTTTTGCAAAGAAGAGTGGGCAAATATTGCCACGTCAAGATGTGCCATGTTAATAGACTCCTACCCAAAAAGACTGAGTGCTGTAATAAAATCAAAAGGTGCTTCAACAAAGTATTAGTTTAAGGGTGTGCACACTTATGCAACCAGGTTATTGTGAGTTTTTATTTTGTATTTTTCCCCCTCAAAGAGTTCAGTTCGTTTTTCAATTGAATTGTTCACGTTATAGGTCACATTAAAGGTGTAAAAAGTTCTGACATGATTTATCTTTGTCTCATTTTTTTTCTATTTAAGGCACAGGCGAGCCAACGAAAAGTTATTTTAGAATCAGCTTCCACAACCTCATTCTATCACTCTGTGAAATAGCTCTTAATCTAAGGCGCAGAAATATACCCTTAACAGAATCGCAGCTCCGAAAAGTAAAGAGACAAAAAGCCAACATTATATACATGTCTAGAAAGAACACTTCAGTCGCAAAGAAAAGAAAAAACATCAACCAATCTGGAGGTTTTCTACTACTGTTACTATTCATTGCAGTTCTGTTCCTAACCAGTCTAATTGCAACGAGACACGGTTAAACAACATGGATCATGCTCAGAAAATGTTTCTGGTGCCACAAAATCAGTTAGAAAAACTGTGAGAATCCAAAACGACTAGCACCGATGTAAGACAATCTGTTGAAAATTATTTGGACTCATCGATTCGCAATATACTGTTGAAGCCTGATATGGATTTACATGAGAACGCTAAAAGATACTCTGCCATTTTACAAAGACTTTTGACTGTTGTTAGACAGGGGGAGCTTGACACAAATACACTGACTTTAAGTCTACCCGGGTCTGAGACTGGGGCTGATGTAGTGACCATGACTGAGACTAATTAAACTGCCGATCAAAATGTTAACCTTGTTGATAACATTTTGGATAATGTGCCTGCGAGGAGTAGGAAGAATGTTGAATATATTCTTAATTGAATGCACAGGTCTAAAGATTTGACTTCATGGACTTCAAATGGTGAATTCATTTTCAAAGGAGAGATAATCAAGTGTTCGCACCTGTTGGATCTGGTTAAAAGTGTGACAGCAACCAATAAAATTGCTGATACTAGAAGGCCGTTAGGGTGGGGGGAGTTTTTAGAGGCCATGGCATGTCTCAACATGCCTTTTACAACTATTCCAAATGAGCTTATAAGGTGTAAAATCAATTTGTATGAACAAACATCTGGCAACACAATGGATCATTTAGCCACACCCCCAGCACCTACTTCCAGTACTACTCCCCCCGCAACTGGTTATCAACCAACCAAAGCTTTCTTTGTATCCCCTACCACAGACCCAACAAAATGGCTTCCATTTTAATGTGTTTTTTGATATTATGCTTTTTTTCATCATTTGTGATTCATTGCCAAAGTGTATGTTTTGCCTTGAATAATTGTTGTATGAAAAATACTATGTAACATTGATTGGTTTTATTTTTGAATAATAAAGCAGACATACACATGATTTACTTTTACACCATCTATTTCTTAAACAACCATGACACAAATTAAACGATTCACAAGATTGAGCATGTTGTATGCAATTAAACATTTGCTTATCACGCTTACTCTGGTACATCTTAGATACAAACTTTGAGACTAGCACAATTTTTTCGTAAATCATCAATATAAAAAGACATAGCATCTCTATAACTCAGACGTCTTGTCATTAGATAAAGAACACACAATGTTGTCCACACATGTATGAAATCATGTCCTGGACTTGTTTTGAACTGTATTCCACATTCTCACAGGTTTGCAGAAATGCAAAAATAGTATTTGGGAAAATACGTAAAATCTGGGGGGTTTCCAAAACTGTCATAAAACCTTCCAACGCCATCGTCTGTGATGTAAATATCCAGCCAGTGCTCCCCGGGGTGATTGTTCGGGTGTGTATTAACAATCATCATTGATGCAACATCTCAGAATGGTCCACTAGGTAGTTGGTCGAATGCCAGCACACCACAGAAAATAGTCCTGGATGAAAATTGGTTCACCACACCGGTCAACTCTGCGGTATTCATTTCCATGCCATTTTCCTAATAGTAGTCAACCATGACTTGTCGCCGGGTTGACACTTCGATAATGGAGTAGAAAATTGAATAAACAACCAAATTAATTGTGTGGGGCAGTGGTTGTCTGAACCTCATCTCAAGTCATACATTCCCTGACTTGATCAAGGATAGGTGCTGACCGCATTCCTCATCCGGTGCGCAGTTGAATGCATAAAGGGCATAGCCGTGTAGGAAGTCAGACCTGTCAATAGCCAAGGCTTGGTCCTTTAGGTGTTTTCTTGAAGCTAAGGCCAATTGGTAAAATTCATGCACTGCTGACTCCGTTGTGTAATCTGGTTGGAGTGGTTTGCTAGGAAATTGCTGACCATCTACATACATAGCCATGAACTCTAAATTATGTTTGAAATTAAATGGATTTTTTGTGTAACTTCCTGTAAAATTGTCATTGTCCACCAAACCAACAATACATTTTGGCAGGTGTCATAAAAATAGGTTTTCCTGGTTGCAAACACGACCCCCCGCCTGTAAATAAAATGTCTTCATACACACTCTTTCAATTGGGTACTTGGCAGTGGTTGAGAGTAGCGCTTGAGCGTGTCCAAGTTTCACAGCTGGTGATACAGTCACTTTCTTGACAAAGAGTGACGCAGATAATACATGCAAACAATAACCCACATCCCCTGCCCCCATAAGGCAGAACTCGTCTTTACAGCGTACCATCCTAACATTTATGTCAACGCCGTTTAACATGAGTTTCTCTTGAAAGAAGAATCACTATGAACAGGGTCGATCATTTCAAATGTTGTGCTATCCGCTGAATAGGCAGCCCTTTTCGTGAGTTCATCGTTCTCGCCTGCAGGGTCTGTAACATCCATGTGACCTGCGGCATCCTTGAAAAACAAACCAGCTGAAAATTGTCTTTAGTGTATCACATCCATAATTCAGAATGCTCTCTATAACAGCTCTGTTGGGGTATGTGTTGCTACTCTGACTAATTAAACGATCACCCAAGGAGACATCCACTTGTGAAAATAGGGTGGCTATCGGGTAGTTGATAACCCCAACACGTGCTCCGGCATCAATATTAGTTCCGTCCGGTTTAGTGACTTTTACACGTAGGTACAATAAAGCATTGTTTAGGTGAACGTAGTCTTCGCCATTTCCTGCAATAAAGAACTCCAGAGGGGCTGCGTCTGATATTGCTGATAGGGTCGGTATTTCAATGAATTAATTTTTCTCAATAGATGTCTCTGTGAAAGGAACTGTGAATAAATCCAACTCTGTTTTCATACATTCACCAGACATACGGTGTAGGAGTGCTATCTTTCTAAAATATGTTCTTAATCAACCGTGCGGTGTTCCCTTTGAGTGTCCTCCATGCGGTATGTTTTCTTTTAAACGTGGCTCTTGTTTTTGTCTCATTCTTGTGTTTACTCTTTGGTAGGCTCCTCTTAACAGGTGGTCTCTTTCTAACACCTCGAGTCATAACCATCAATCCAGATCCATCCTGCTGTTTTGTTTGGCGTGCCATAACATTGCTGACATCCTCGCCAACTATATTCCTCGTTGCATTTTTCAAATGTGGTCTTGCTATTGAGAACCCACGCTTCAACAAAGGTACTGCCATCCTTAAAAGCCCTCGGAAAAAGCCCCTTAGACCAGCCCCATACATTGCAGCGCTACCATGATACCCCGGTAAACCGTTACCGGCCTATGTTGTGTAGTATTCAACATACCTTTGAGGATCATCGTAGAGTTTCTGAGGCTGCATCTTATAGTCTAAAAGATTGTTTGACAGGTCTGAAGTGTAATTTTGCAATCACCTTTCCCACTACGAATGAAACCAGCTGATTCTGATCAGAATTTACTTCAGTACAGATCTCATCAAACGGACTCTTACTAAGAGGTACGTAGTGTGGTGTGGGTTATAAGCCTAATTTCTCTTCCGATTTTGCACTAAATTTCAAACTAAAATGGGGCTCGCCTTTTAGAAACATTCTATTTTTAAATTCATCATACCCCGCCCATACACCAAGTGGTTTTATATAAATGCCACTAGTTTTCCTATGCCATTGTAATAACCGGTGTTGATTTCATATTAAATAAGTTTTGTCATGTTTCGAGTCATGTAGTTCAAATGCGTTTTCACCCCATGTAAAAGTCTTCCACGTATGCGGGTAATGGAATTCTATCAAAGACACTTCCCAATCACCTTTCAAATCTATACCCTTGGCAAATTTTGTGGTATAGCTTGAACTCAAATTATTTGGATAGGCATGTCTCGACGAGTTACTGGGCAGCGTTATGTAGAATCCGCCGTCACCTATGCTGATCGCAGTCAATGTAAATGACTTGATCCTGCAAATGCTAGTGTTTTATCCAGTTTCTAGGTCAAGGACTTGTTTTCTGATGCTATCCAGCTGTTGAATTTCTCAGGCCAACCAAGCCATTTCACAAGACTAATTTTCTTTCCCTTTCTTCCCTTTCTTTCTCATCCAGAACTGCTTCCACTTTAAAAGTTTTATCCTTAGCCACGATTATGTTCAGTAATTCCTGTTCATAAAAGGTCCCAACTATCACATCACCATCGTAATCTTTTATTCTATATACAGGAGGTACCCAGGAATGCATTCTGTTATTGTAAAATATTCATCTGTGTACCCTTTTTCATAGCCTTTGGTAAACGCCCCTCTCAACTTTGAGAGCCTCACAGTATCTCCAACTCAGAACTTGTAACTTTGATTACCATTTCTCATCATTGTTATACCATAATCCACTCTTGATAGCTTTGTGCATCAACTGATTAATCGCTAAAGCCACATAGGATTTGTTTAGATAGATGTAAACACGACAACTGAAGTTACCCATCCATTCGTCGCACCAAGATGCTACTGCATCGCATACAGCTTCCTCATTAAATGTATCCATGTATTCATCCCTATTCTCACTCAGTCTCTGTGTGAAGTTCGCTCCAACTTGAGCTCATGCAGAAAGTTCTTGGCTGCCACGTGAACATCGGTTAGCGGTGCATGAAACCCAATGCATTGCCACGTGAACATCGGTCAGCGGTGCATGAAACCCGATTCATTCAAAGCCTTGACCAACACATTTCAGTCGCAGTGTTAAAACTGTCCTGACAATGTTGTCATAATGGGTCTCAAAAAAATAATCAGGGGGATCGAGACAAGAATGTCTTCTCTGGCTCGGGTGGTCCACTTCACATCCGATGCATGCTTTGTGGAGAATGGCCACAACAACGTGTACCAGGATCATACCCAATGTTGCTTTGATGACCTTTAAAACATGTGGTGCAAGGCGTTTGTCCAAACTCGTGTCAGCATTTGAAAGGTATGACAGATTAAAAGGTCCTAGCTGAGCGCCAAGCCGGTCAAAGCAATGGTAGTTTACCGGCGGAATCGAGCTGTCGGGGTCCGGGGTACCATAGCAGGGTTCAGCGTTGTCATCCAAGGCATCACATAGCCAGTCTTCAGCCTTGGGTTCTTCAAACTCCAGTTGGTTGTATTCTTGAGACATGTTTCATAAAGTCTGCCGACTGCTTGATAGTCATAGGCGGTCTGTCTGTTTTTATGCTGTGTTGAGGACTGTATTAGCTTAAGGCGGGGCTTCAGGGTTGTATGTCAGTCGAAAAGTCTGCAGTCTCAGTCACACTCTAACCTGCTGACATTTTCCGGAAATAGCTCCAGTCTAACAGAGTCATACTGCTTCATTCCTTTGATGACTTTAAACAGTACATCTACCGTATTATGTGTGCCCTGTTTTGGTCCCAAATAAAACACTTTTCGAAAGGTGGTCCATAAACTTGCATTAAAGACCATTTGATCAGTCACCCCAGCCTTAAACTCTTGGCCTTCGGATAATTCATAAAATGCAACTTTTTAAACTCTTTTTGAGTTTCGTAGAACAGTCATATTGATATATTTTTCAATGTAATACAATAACAATCTGCTATATATGATCAGTCAGTAGCTCAAAATTAAATTCACTGTTGTCTGTGATTCAAATATACAAGTTCATTTGTGGGAGAAAGATTTGGAAGGTTAATTGAAATTAGTATATTTTTACAAACATGTAGCTGGCCCATTCAAACGTGTGTGCTTCGATAACTTCACCTGACGTGTCGTCTGCCAAAATGTGGTCTTGATAATTATGCTGTTTTGCGCTAATGATTGTGACTCCCTTGGCCTGCCATATTCGTCACAAGCCAAACATTTAAAAGATCATGTGTTTCACGGCCTACATTATCCTCACATCCTCTACATTATCCGAATTCTTGCAGGTGGTATATCTGCCCATTCGTCTTGGCAAAATGCCTCCAGGTCATGCAAAGTCTTTGGTTGTCTTGCATGAACCTCACGTTTGAGATCTCCCCTGAGTGGCTCGATGACATTAAGGTCAGGAGACTGTGATGGCCACTGCAGAACCTTCACCTTTTTCTGCTGTAACCACTGGAGGGTCAACTTGGCCTTGTGCTTAGGGTCATTGACGTGCTGGAAAGTCTAAGAGCATCCTATGCACAGCTTTTGTGCAGAAGAATGAAAATTGTCTGCCAGTATTTTCTGATAACATGCTGCATTCATCTTACCATCAATTTTCACAAGATTCCCCATGCCTTTAGAACTCTCACACCCCGAAAACATCAGTGAGCCACCAACATGCTTCACATTGGGGATGGTATACTGTTCACTATAGGCCTTGTTGACCCCTCTCTAAACATAGCACTTATGGTAGTGACCATAAAGCTCTATTTTGGTCTCGTCACTCCAAATTATAGTGTGCCAGAAGCTGTGAGGCGTGTCAAGGTGTTGTCGGGCATATAGTAACCGGGCTTTTTTGTGGCATTGGCGCAGTAAAAGCTTCTTTCTGGCAACTCGACCATGCAGCTCATTTTTGTTCAAGTATCATCGTATTGTGCTCCTTGAAACAACCACGCCGTCTTTTTCCAGAGCAGCCTGTATTTCTCCTGAGGTTACCTGTGGGTTTTTCTTTGTATCCCGAACAACTCTTCTGGCAGTTTTGGCTGAAATCTTTCTTTGTCTACCTGACCTTGGCTTGGTATCAAGAGATCCCCACTTTTCCACTTCTTCATAAGTGATTGAACGGTACTGACTGGCATTTGCAAGGCTTTGGATATCTTTTTATATCCTTTTCCATCTTTATAAAGTTCCATTACCTTGTTACGCAGGTCTTTTGACAGTTCTTTTCTGCTCCACATGGCTCAGTATCTAGCCTGCTCAGTGCATCCACGTGGGAGCTAACAAACTCATTGACTATTTATACACAGACACTAATAGCTATTTATACAGAGACACTAAAGCCACAGGTGTGGGAAATTCACCTTTAATTGCCATTTTCACCTGTGTGTCTCACCTTGTGTGTCTGTAACAAGGCCAAATATTCAAGGACATGTAAACTTTTGATCAGGGCCATTTGGGTGATTTCTGTTATCATTATGATTTAAAAAGGAGCCAAACAACTATGTGATAATAAATGGCTTCATGTGATCACTATCCTTAAATAAAAGACAGTTTTTTTGCATGATCAGATCATATTTTCAAAATCAATGCCAAAATGTCACAATTTCTGCCAGGGTATGCAAATTTATGAGCACAACTCTATGTATGCGCATGTGCCTATATCAGTTCTCATAAGCGCCCATAAGGTGTAGGTTGTTTATCACGAACCATACAGTAAAATTGCATGTGTTCCTGGGGCTACACAGAATGTTACGAAACCCACCACTCAAGGTTGACAAGTCAATGGCATGTGTTCCTGGGCCTAATCAGACTACTTCGAAATCCAGGACTCAGGGATGCCAAGGCTGGTCGCTTAGACTTATGTGTGTGTAATTATTAAATCAGTGAAATCAGTTAAATCAGTAGTAGGGATGGGACGATTTTCCATCGCGTACTAATCGCGATATTTTCTAATATCGTGGTAAGCCTAATAGCAAGCACCAAAAGTCGGGGTACCAAAGTAAGCTATCCAGGCCAGGGTTTACATTTTGCCAGCAAATGCCAGCTTTTAGCCGCTATCACGTGTAGGCCTAGTTGTCCGGCAGATGAAAATAACAACGGCCAAAATGTCCAGTGTGAAATATGCCAAATAAATAAATAAATAGATTAAAAGCATATTAAATAGCCTTATATTGTGTGACCTATATACAGTCTCCCAAAAGCACGTGGGAAAATGTGTTATGGTCTGATGAAACCAAGGTTGAACTTTTTGGCCATAATTCCAAAAGGTATGTTTAGCGCAAAAACAACACTGCATCACCCAAAGAACACCATACCCACAGTGAAGCATGGTGGTGGCAGCATCATGCTTTGGGGCTGTTTTTCTTCAGCTGGAACTGGGGCCTTAGTCAGGGTGGAGGGAATTATGAACAGTTCCAAATACCAGGCAATTTTGGCACAAAACCTTCAGGCGTCAGTTAGAAAGCTGAAGATGAAGAGGAAGTTCACCTTTCAGCACGACAACAACCCAAAGCACACATCCAAATCCACAAAAGCATGGCTTCACCAGAAGAAGATTAACGTTTTGGAATGGCCCAGCCAGAGCCCAGACCTGAATCCAATTGAACATCTGTGGGGTGATCTGAAGAGGGCTGTGCACAGGAGATGTCCTCGGAATCTGACAGATTTGAAGCGCTTTTGCAAAGAAGAGTGGACAGATACTGCCACGTCAAGATGTGCCATGCTAATAGACTCCTACCCAAAAAGACTGAGTGCTGTAATAAAATCAAAAGTTGCTTCAACAAAGTATTAGTTTAAGGGTGTGCACACTTATGCAACCAGGTTATTGTGAGTTTTTTATTTTTCATTTTTCCCCCTCAAAGATTTCAGTTTTTTTTTCAATTGAATTGTTCACATTATAGGTCACATTAACAGTGGAAAAAAGTTCTGACATGATTTATCTTTGTCTCATTGTTTACATCACAAAAACTTGGCATTTTAACAGGGGTGTGTATACTTTTTATATCCACTGTATGTTGCCAAGAAAACGTGTTTCACCATTTAATATACAATGGGACAACATATATTTATATGCATACATTTTAATGGGCATTATCTAATTAGGAAATATGGTTGTAAAAGACAAAATTGGACGTATAATATTAGCCAAAATATTTTACACATGCTGGGTGTTTTTCTTTTGACTATCAGAGTTAGTCAATAAGTGACTGAAACGTGTTTGTCTTATAATAAAGTTGCAAAATTAGGCTACGGTGCATTGCAAAACAATTCTAAACTAGGTTTAAACATACTGAAATTAAAAACCAAACGAGTTTCAGTACATGATCTAAGCCTATAACTTTCTGCAGAGCATGTCAAACAGGCTTCTGCACGCATGGGCCGGAAACGGATGTAATTTGTGGTATTTATTGGGACGTTTCTAACACTGGCCTAAAGTCCCTTATTTAGATTGGAAACATGATTTTGGAATCAAAGTATTATGCAAGAAGATCATTTTCTATTAAAAATAATTGCGATCTGGCTCAAATAATTGTAATCAGGCAGTTACACTGATCAGCCATAACATTATGACCACCTGCCTAATATTGTGTAGGCCCCCCTTTTGCCGCCAAAACAGCCCTGACCTGTCGAGGCATGGACTCCACTAGACCTCAGAAGGTGTGCTGTGCTATCTGGTACCAAGATGTTAGCAGCAGATCCTTTAAGTCCTGTAAGTTGCGAGGTGGGGCCTCCATGGATTGGACTTATTTGTCCAGCACATCCCACAGATGCTCGATTGGATTGAGAGCTGAGGAATTTGGAGGCCAAGTCAACAGTTTGAACTCGTTTTTGCTTTGTGGCAGGGCGCATTATCCTGCTGAAAGAGGCAAATGCCATCACGGAATACCGTTGCCATGAAAGGGTACACATGGTCTGCAACAATGCTCAGGTAGGTGGTATGTGTCAAAGTAACATCCACATGAATGGCAGGACCCAAGGTTTCCCTGCAGAACATTGCCCAAAGCATCAAACTGCCTCCGCCGGCTTGCCTTCTTCCTATAGTGCATCCTGGTGCTATGTGTTCTCCAGGTAAGCGACGCACACACACACGGCCATCCACGTGATGTAAAAGAAAATGTGAGTCATCAGACCAAGCCACCTTTTTTCATTGCTCCGTGGTCCAGTTCTGATGCTCACATGCTCAAGCGCATTTTAGTGGTACAGGGGTCAGCATGGGCACTCTGACTGGTCTGCGGCTATGCAGACCCATACACAACAAACTGCGAAAATAGGTAATATATAGCATTATTACTTAAGGACAATACATTAGGATTTTTTTCTAAAAGCAAATTAACACATTGTGTAAGGCAATGGGGCACAGATGGCAACAATAATTTATTATTCAATAGGCCATACTGGCCTGTCGAAACCACAGAGAGAAATCTACAATTTTATTGATCAACTGAATGGGCGGAGCAGTTAGGAAAATTGTATTCACAGTACAATTTCTTTAGCGTTTAGTGCTATAAAGTAGCAAGTGTGTGGCTGGAGTTCACTGTGTAGACGGGCGGCTACACAGTAAGAGTTGTGGCAGGGTGTGGTCGGTGGCGTATTTCCTTACAATGTCCCGAAGGGTACAAAACACGCAGACCACATTTGTCTTTCATTCATGTGATGCACACATTGGGCTTATAATATTGTGGCTAGGCGAAAAGAGAAATGTAGCCTTTTCCTCATTGACACTGGACCATGGTATTTGTGGGTTGCGATTGTTTACCAGTTTTACTTAAAACTCACCAAAATTCTGCATTGTGTGTAGGAGGGTGGGGGTTATGTCAATTCCCTAATGTGTGACTCGATCACCTCTTCACATTGTCTGTAAGGACTATTAGTTTGCTGATAGGAAACTTTCCATTATATCTGAGATGTTGATAAAGGGTTTGATTGGAATTAAAGATATCATATTTCAAAGCTTGAAAAGCTTTTTTTTTCATTTTTTATTTATATATAATTTATTTTTGAAAAACTGTCAAATTCAACAACTCTTGTGTATTTATTGTATTGTGCTTACATAAATTGCTCACAATGGACTGTGGAATTTTGGGAGATGAGATCATTTACAAGTTGATGCCTTCGTCCCACACATAAGCAACAGGGTGATATTTATGGAAGGAAACGGCGTAACATGCATCTTTGTAATAGAAATCTGTTTGGAAGTTCCTATTTTTATTATCTAGATTATTTAATTTAGTTATTGTAACAGTAAAAATGCTGAGAAACTGATGTGTTTCCCATTTTCAAGAATATCAATGAACAACATTTTTATAAATCCCGGTAGTAGGCTAAATACATGAGTGTATATACAATTATAGTGTACATATGGTGTACATGATAGTTAGATTAGATTCAACTTTGTCATTGAACAGTGTCATTGAATAGTGTACATGATAGTGTAAACACATTACTTTTAAGCCATCTATATGCATTGGCAAGGCTATATTTCATCTTTCACTTTTCCAACAAATGTTTTTTATTTAAATTTGTCAGCAGATTGAACTCTTCACACTCTTTGCGGGGTGAGCATAATAGGTTCTAGGGCTGTCGCAATTATTACATAACTGCCTGATTGCAATTAGTTGAGCCAGATAGCAATTATTTTTTACACAACGATCTTCCAAAATCATGTTTCCAATCTGAAAAAGGGATTTTAGGCCAATGTTAGAAACGTCTCAACAAATACTATGCAAATTATGTCCGTTTCCATAGGATGACTAGCCCATGCATAGAGAAGTGTTTGACATGCTTTGCGGAAAGTCATAGGCTCAGATCATTTACAGAAACTTGTTTGCATCTTAATTTCAGTATGTTTAAACCTAGTTGAGAATTGTTTTGCAATGCACCTTAATGTAGCCTAATTTCGCAACATTATCATTAGACAAACACGTTTCAGTTGCTTATTTGTGGCATCAACTCTGATCGACTAAAGAAAAACACTCAAGCATGTGTAAAATATTTTGACTAATATTGTAAGTCGAATTTTGTCATTTCCAACCATATTTCCTAATTAGATAATGCATTACAATGTATGGATATTAATATGTTGTCCCATTGCATATTAAACATTGAAACACGTTTTGCTTAGTCACACGACCAAACACTCAGTAATGTCGTACTGTATGAGTGAGCGGAGGCTCACTCTTTTCTTGGCAAGATATCATATAGGTCACACAATATTAGGCTATTCAATATGCTTTTAATCAATTTATCTATTTTGCATATTTCCCACCGGACATTTTGGCGGTTGATATTTTCATCTGCATGCCAACTACACGTGTTAAACTGCCTGCAACCGCCTGCATTTGCCGGCTAATGTAAACCCTGACACACACACACACACACACACACACACACACACACACACACACACACAAAAACCAGTATTACCAAAACATTGCACCATCTGGTGGCAAATAAGCCATTTTGATGCACCACCTGGTGACAGAGAAGGAGAATTACAGCTTTAAAAAATGAAATAAAAAATGGCGGATAGCGCATCTGGCAGAAATTCGGGCAAAATAGCTTTAAATTTGCTTTTCCAGTGGTTATTTTTACAAAAAAAAAATACTCTGGGATAAAGCATGCATACCTAACCAGCAAGCAACACGCCAGTGGCCCATCAGCGGCCCACTAGCTTTTTGCTGCTGCGGCCGCCGAGCTGTTCTGCAAAGCGTCTGGCTGCTTTTTTTTATAGCGTGCGTCGCAGTCGGGCCACTGGTGGGCCGCTTTCATTACAATGCCTTCCAACAATACCCTGATCAGCGGCTCACCAGCAGCTCGACAGCGGCTAGCCGCTTTTATGCACTAAACCCAGCGGGATGCCTCGTGCTCCAATATTAGATTTTATTTATAATAATCCTTTATAATAATTTTGGTCATATCACAAATTACAATGAACTGAATTAAATCTGAACAATTTATTTCAAATAGTGCAAGATGCATACAGACAAACATGCATTATACAGCAAGCATACAAAATAAACGTGCAAATAAATTGAAATAAATAAAAAAATCAAACAGTGCAAGAAAACATGCGCAATATACATCTGTCAATATACAGCTTTAAATATATCAAGAGGATAATGCAATCATATACATAACACTGTATATAGCAGCAGTTTAAAAGTACTGTAGTACTGTAGATTAGCAGCAATATTGGTTGTGCTGGAGCTGTGTCATTCATATTCACGGCAGGTCCCTTGTACCGCCGCAACGTCTTCTCCCACCAGCACGGTCAGCTGCCCCTTCCAGATACCTGGTGTTCTGGTTCTGGGCAGCCTCATCAGTGGCATCCCGGTTGGAAGGATTCTTCCTTATGGCTCCTGTAATACAGTAATCAGATATTGTACTTAAATGGTCTGACATGATTTTGGGAAAAAGTCATTATAAATTAACCACAAGAATCTAATAGCCATGTACAAAATAACTTACTTTGATGCAGGTCCTCCAGGTTGTCCAGGGGGAGCTGAATACCCTGAACATTTGGGAATGACAACTCCCTCACCGAGCCATTTGCTTGGACACAGCGAGCACTGTGACCATCTTGTTCGACAGCTCGCGCAGTTCTTCACTCACTGTGCAAGTGAAGTGAATTACATGGACCTACAAAAAAAGCAGTTAATCACTGTCACATACCACTTACAAATTGCACGGCATTCAGGACAAATGAAATGTTTTATGAAGACAACATGCTAGTGCAATTATAGTCTTATTCTAACCTGATTGTAGAGCCAGCTGTGCCCTCAGCTCAACATTCTCTTCAGTCAGACGTTTATCAGAAGCTAAAAAGCACCATGAAATGTCAATAGTGAAATAAACATAACTGCCTTATACATGTCATTTCAGAAAGGCTGTACAGTATTGCATTTTAGTAAAGGGCACACATTCAGACAAATGCAGTTTCATGAAGACAAGATGCTAGCGTAACTATAGTCTTGTTTTTACCTGATTGTAGAACCAGCTGTGCCCTCAGCTCGACCTTCTCTTCAGTCAGCAGCTTGATCTTCTACTAGTGTTCTGAAAGTAAAGACAGACAGTTACTTATTCAGTCCTAAATATCTGGTTATTTTACACTCCTCAGAACTCAGAATTGAAATTGACAAATAAAATTGGAAGCAACATGCTTTAATAACATAAGCTAAGCATCTGGGTTAAGTGAATGAACCCACACATACCTGTGTAGCAGTCCTCCACATGGTGCCGTGGAGTACCTCTGGTGCCGTGGAGTACTGTGCTTGCTTCATCCTAAAAATAAACATAAAATTTGGTGAATAGGTAAATATGGTGAAACCAAGTAAACATTGCAGCAATTACCAGATCTACATGTAATTCACATACCTCCAGGGCTACAATCCACAGGGTGTTGTGGTGTAGATGTGCATCCTTGGGGTGGTAGGGGCCCACACTGGAACAATTTTCGCTCCTCTGGCGATACACACATCCGGTCTCTCACGTATCTAGGAAAAGTTAAGGTTTTGTAAGCATTTACCCTGCAAAACACATTTTCATCCCAAATTTCAAATTATTACGTTTTCAAATTTACCTGCATGCTTGATAAGCTTATAAGGGACAGCCTCCCAGGTGTCTTCAGGTGGTGAACAAGTTCTGGCAAACTTTTCGTGGCTGAAGGACTTCCTGCTGGTGATGCTGCGTCGTGGCCAGTAGCAAAGTCCCCCTTTGAGCTACAGGCGTGGAACTACTGCCACACAGTCATCCACCGGCGGGAACACAACTACAGAAAATGTCATGATCTGAAAGCAATGTTTAGAAAAGAGGTTTCGAAAAACGGCAACATAAGACACACACAGGCTAGCTAAGAACACTGTGGATACACAAAGACACACAAGACACCTCAGTAACGGAATTGTAACAAGTGCAGGTTTAGCTAGTCTAGCTAAATGTTACTGCCAAGAGTAACGTTATCCACATGATGTGGATAACGTTACACAAACAAACACGATTTAGCTAACGTTACGTATCCGTTGATATAAGTTACGAGGAATAAGCACATATTATATAACATTCTAACTTGTTGATACAGTAAGAGGATAAACGAAGAAACAAAAAATAGTAAGCTACCAAACTTGTGGACACACGAAGAAACACAAGGGTTACTGTAGGTATTTCATCTCAGGCCAACGCTGTTTTTTTTCAAGCTCAGTTTCTATAACTTGTTTTCCCGCCAATGGTTTAGAACTTGCGTTCAGCTACCAGTGACTTTGACTAAAGAATTCAAATGTTAATAGAATATTGCAAACAGTCATTGTTTAATACAAAACAGTCATTACGTTCTTACTCAGTAGCCTAACAACACTTAGTTATTTATAATAACGCAGAACAGAACTCACCATAGCTATGTATGTGACTCGGCGTTCAATAATTTTCAGTCCGATGTTGAAATTTTTTTGATCTTAGTCTGTTTCGGGAGTTCATCAAATTGTAGTAAAACAATGTCATAATCCACATGTTGTATTGTCCAATTCAGAGCATATAGCTTATACCTTACACCCTTTGAAAGAGAGTTGTTCGTTTTCCTGAATGAGACTTAAAGAACCAAGTCACTAAAATGATTCAGTTTTCACCTTACTACAACGTGGAATTCCTAGCTTGCAAAATGGCGATTGTCTCGCCTTACGTGTAATTCACATTCGCTGCAGCGCCATCTACGGACACGGCGGTGTTTAAACACAGTAAAGAATTATCCCCCAAGAAGCAAGTAAAGTCGAGGCTAGGCGAGTAGTTGAGCCGGTACCACGCAGTGGAAAAGGGCCATTAGTTCGGGAAAAAAATTATGGTAAGCAACGGCGAGAGACGGCTGTTTCTATGTGTTTACTGTACATATCTACACAAAGGTCCTTTACACAAGCAATAGCACATAAGTCAAAGTCCATTTCATTTATAAACTACCAATTTTAACAAATTTTGTACACTAAGATTTAACAATATTAAAATAAAGTTAATACAAATAATCAGTACAAGAATAAAAGGGGTAAAATAGCATCTCTGCTGGAAGAAAATGGCAACACAAGCAGATACAGCAGATCACAGCGCACACCCTCTCTTCAGCGGCTATCCGCCAGCGTAAAGCAGTCGGGCAGCTGGTGGAAAGGCGCCTGACATACAAATGAGCTGATGCAAATTGAGATCAGGAGAAAAGCATCAAAAGCTGGTGGCCCGCTGGCTGTAGGACATCATAGCCTCCAGCGGCCCGCCAGCAGCAAAACGCCGGCGGGCCGCCATCGATTGCTCACTGGGTGGGAGCATTCCTAAAAGGTGCTTCCTGTAAGTTTATCGAAGGCCACGAAAACATTTTATTTTAAGTACCTCTGGGTGAAATTGACCCCTTCCGGCGCTTCTAGTGTTAAGACACTATAGCACGAAGGTGTGCTAGGAGCGTTTGTTAACGATAGACTCCAAGAACTAAGTCAAGCTTCACTATTTATCCACACCAGACAGACCGATTCCAAACTCCCCCATTGCATTTATAATGGGATCATCTCACCTTGGCTTAAACAATGAAAACAAAGAAACTGGCATTCACACATTTACATATATTCAATTAACACCATCCAAAGCTAGACACTTGGTCTTGCAGGATTTTTCATCTAGTAAACATCTACTTGTAACAAACGATACATAACATATGCAGCATTGAACCCTATTGGAGAGTTCATCCCTTTATGGGACACATTAAAAGACCAAACATCAGTGCAGTTAATACAACAAAAGTCATATTTCTACTTTGTTGATTTGTCCATCCTCACACCTGGTTCGTCTGAGCAGATGGGGCTACCTTGGCCCCCACCGTGTATGTCCGTTCCTTTCAGGAAGCAAATAGGCCCATTGGTGTAAGATTAGGATGTTCTACTGAGCTGAGACACCAGACATCAAGGCACCTTCAAAAACCTTTAAAAACACATCTTCCATTACACTACATTATAATATATGATTAACGTATTGTTCGGTTTGCAGTGCGTACCAAACCGTGCACGTGGACCTTGTAACAAACAGTTCAATACAAATATGTGTACCATTTCACCCCTAATATTTAGCCTACTGATATTTCCAATAGATCTAAATGCTGATTTAACGGTCACTGTTCCTATTGAAACACTAGCCAGTTTAACAGTCTTCGTGACTGAAGCTCCTGCCATCTGTGCCCTAATTATGCCCAATAACCCTATTTCAAAGTCACTTAGATCATTTCCTTATGTCATCTTGATCCAAAATTGAGGTCATCTTGGCCTGCTCAGCATATTTATACATGCCACAGATAATGATAGGATGTTAGTTGCTTAATTGAATCATGCAGTACATCGGTATGGAAGCATCTGCATTCGTTATGTTATGCCGCATTTCCACTAGTGCTTAACCCCAGTACCAGGGCTACACCGGTTAAGACTAAGCAAATGATACACATTGGTATTCGAATTGCTCAACATGCAGCATTTTCACAACACATAACGCTTCAACCCACAAACCTCTCCCAAAGTCGTAAAGTCCGGGGCTTGGCACCAAGTGAGTGCTGGGTTACTCAGCCAGGGCCTACGGGCCAACAGGCACTGGTCTGTGTCAGTGGAAACAAAACAGTCTGGACTTTGGGGTAAACAAGTCATTACTCTGCTAATTTACTCAGATTTTTCCTTTAATTTGTCAATCATCTGTATGCAACATGACCGAGACCTAGGATGGCACCGTAGATGGCTGCCTAGGTTAGTTTTTCTGCTTTATTTTGTGTGTTCAATCAGTGTTTTGCGACAATTCTCTGATTGTTTTCTCAAGAGAAGAGTTCATGAACATCAGGGAAACAAATCCTGTGGATATATTCCCGGATTTTCTCGTAACATCCATTGAATTACTGGACATTCTGGTCAAAGCTACATCTGCTCTTTGTCAAGCAGTTAAATACGCCGCTGGAGAGGTAAGCGCGCCAGGACGCTAGCACGTTCTAGGAGCCGTGGACTACGGACTCCGCTTCCTGGAATATTCCTCATCAATGTGCGATCACTCAGCAATAAACTGGATGAACACTGGATGAACTTCACTTGCTTTTGGGAAAAGACAGAAACCTCTCCTTATCTTCCGCCTTGTGTTTCACAGAATCGTGGCTGTGTGAATCTATACCTGATCAGCGCTGCAATTGCCTGGTTTTTCAATCTTCTGGTCGGAGCGTGACACAGAACTCTCAGGCAAAACGAAAGGGGGAGGAATATGTTTCCACATTAACAACGGCTGAGGCAACGTTCCCCTGACCTGGAATAATTTTTTATCAACTGCAGACTTTTCTACAGCCCGAGGGAATTCTCATCATGTGTCCTGGTTGGTGTCTACATTCCACTGTCAGCCAGCGTGCACGAGACACAATGGCAGCTGGCCGAACAGATTCTCCAGGCAGAGCAGTCACATCCGGACTCCTTAGTGAGAGTTCTTGGCGACTTCAACAAGGGTAACCTAAGCCATGAACTCCTCAAATATAAATTATTAAAATCCGGACCAGAGAGGCAAACACTCTGGATCACTGCTACACTACAATCAACAATGCCTATCACACTGTACCCTGCGCTGCTCTAGGACTCTCAAACCACGTTATGGTCCATCTAATATCCACATACAGGCAAAAACTAAAACTTTCTAAGCCTGTTGTGCTAAGGTCAAAGATGTAGAGCAGTGAAGCAACAGAGGATCAGCATGCGTGTCTGGAATGCACTGATTGGGACATTTTTAGGTCTGCCACTAATAGTCTGGATGAGTATACTGATGCTGTGACTTCATATATCAGCTTCTGCGAGGACAGCTGAATACCAACATGGACCAGGATGAGCTACAACAACGACAAACCCTGGTTCACTGCCAAATTCAGACGCCTGCGTTTGGAAAAGGAGGAGGCGTTCAAGAGCAGGGACAGAAACAGATACAGAGGCTAAATACAGCTTTGGGCAGTGAAAGAAGCCAAGCGCCTGTATGGAGAGAAACTAAAACAGCAGTTTTCGACCGGCAACTCTGCTGCTGTTTGGAGAGGCCTCCAACAAATTACCAACTACAAGCCTAAATCCCCCCACTCCATTAATGACCTGAAACTTGCCAATGACCTGAATGAGTTCTACTGCAGATTTGAAAGACAAAAGGGCAACCCTGACAACATACCTTCTCCCTGTGTGTCCAGCCATCAACACCAACCCCCACCATTGGGGCCTGTTATGGTAATTCCATTTATAGGAACTCTTTATGGAAGTAAGTACAGAGACAAAATTCTCTTGGCACAATTAATAGTTTATTATATAATATTTGCAAACAGAGAGGTGCATCAAAAGCCTACCGAAAAGACCTGTAAGGAATCTCTGATGAAAATACAAGGAACAGTCAGTATTTATTACAGTTAAAAGGGGTGTGGTACGATACTGCACAGCTATCTTATGTCAACAATACATAGGTTTCACCCAAAGGGCGGGCTGTCCCCCCACCTTATCCAAAGGAACTAAGGACACTGTTGGTGACCTATTTAACTCAGAAGGGGGACACACCATCTAGACTAAGAGAACAGATGCACTGATGGTTTAAACAGATAGACAGATTGACAGAGGACCCGATGATCTACTGATACCATTCAATGATGAACATTAACAAATACCAGATCCCCCTCTTCCACATTCCTTTCATGGGGACTCGGTACTTTAACTTAGTAACTCATTTATAGAATTAAATATACATCAGTTCAAGAAATTCCATAACAGGCCCATTCACATTCACCCATCCCAATCATCCCCACCATTGGGGCCCATTAACAATCACCCAACCCAATCATCCCCACCCCTGCTACTACAATGAAACTTTCAATCCTGAAGGGGAATGTTGACAGACTATTCAAGAGACAGAACCCCTGGAATGCAGCAGGGTCTGACGATGTGCTGCAGATCAGCTTTCTGCTGTGTTTACTGACATCTTTAACACCTCACTGGAGACATGCTGCATCCTAGCTTGTTTTAAGTCCTCCATCATCCCACTCCCCAAGAAGCCAAGGATCACAGGACTTAACGACTACAGACCCATCGCCCTGACCTCTGTGGTCATGAAGTCATTTGAGCGTCTTGTACTGTCCCACCTGAAGACCATTACCGACCCTCTACTGCATCCCCTGCAGTTTGCCTACAGAGCCAACAGGCCTGTGGACGACACAGTAAACATGGCTCTTCACTTCATCCTCCAGCATCTGGACTCCCCTGGAACCTACGCCAAAATCCTGTTTGTGGACTTCAGTTCCGCATTCAACACCATAATTCCCGCTTTGCTCCAGGACAAGCTATTTGAACTGGGAGTGCCGAGTCCACATGCAGGTGGATCACAGACTTCCTGTCCAACAGGAAGCACAATGTGAGGCTTGGCAAGCATCTGTCAGACCCCCTGACCATCAGCACCGGCTCCCGCCAAGGCTGTGTCCTGCCCCCCCCCCTACTCTTCCCCCTGTTCACCAACAGCTGCTCCTCCAGACACCACTCTGTTAAGCTCCCGAAGTTTGCGGATGACACCACCTTCATCAGACTTATTTCTGATGGAGAGGAGTCTGCCTGCAGGTGGGAGATTGACCATCTGGTGTCCTGGTGCAGTCAGAACAACTTGTGGCTCAACACACTAAAGACTGTGGAGATGATAGTGGACTTCAGGAGAAGCCCAGCTGCCCTTACCCCTATCGCCGTGAGTGGCTCCCCAGTCAGCTCTGTGGAGTCCTTTTCGCTTTCTGGGCACCACCATTTCCCAGGACCTCAAGTGTGAGCTGAACATCACCTCTCTTACAAAGAAAGCACAGCAGAGGATGTACTTCCTGCAACAGCTGAAAAGGTTCAACCTGGAAACGACTATGAAAGTGCATTTCTACACTGCATACATAGACTCCATCCTGACCTCCTCCATCACCGTCTGGTAAGCTGCAGCCACTGCCAAAGACAAGGGCAGGCTGCAACGCATCATCCGCTCTGCAGAGAGGGTGATTGACTGCAATCTGCCGTCTCTACACGACCTACACAGCTCCAGGACGCAGAGGCGAGCGGCAAAGTTTGGGGCTGATGCCACTCACCCCGGAAATGGACTATTCATTGCTCTTCCGTTTGGCAGAGGCTGAGGTCTATAAGGACCAAAACCTCCCGCCACAAAAACAGTTTCTTTCCTACAGCAATGGGCCTCATGAACAAACCCTTGGAACCAAATTGACTATAGCCCGCTCTCAACATACACACACAACCCTCAACGGACAAATCTATAACCCTCTCCCACATACACACACAACCCTCAACTGGACAAATCTATTACCCCTCCCCACATACATAAACAACCCTCAACTGGACAAAACCTTGCACCTTACATATACTTTTTTGTTATTTTTAGTCATTTATTAATACACAATATATTTTTATGCTCAGTCCACTGTTCTTATTTGTTTTTACTTCCCTTATTCCTTTTGTATTGTATTGATTGTTGCACCAATGGCCAGAAAAAAATCCTTGTTTGCTGTGAAACTTAGGTGACAAGAAAACCCTTTCTGATTCTGAACAGTATAGGTTTGTATTGTTTGTTGGGGGGGGGTCAGGGTCAATGCATCCCAGGATTTTCACTCTTTTCCAGGGGTCACATTGAACTGTCTGTAATATTGGGGGGTCATGACCCCCCCCGTCCACCCCTAATTCTACAACCCTCTCTGTATGTTATTATTGTTGATAGTACGGTTCAAAAATTCAAAGAGCATAATGTGGTCTGGCACTGATGAATAAAAACAACTAATTTAATATATAATAATGCTCTCTAGCTCGTAGATTGCAAAGCATCAAGAAAGACATGCAGCGCAAGGAACAAAAGGAGTGGTGGAGCCCCCGCTGTCGCCGTGCCAACCCCATTGCCCGTCAGTCAGGGGACGAGCGTTCCACTAGCTCCTCCTCCTCGCCCTACCACTCCCCCAGCCACTCCTCCATTCACTCCTCTTGCCCCTCCCCCAGAGCCAGCATCGCCCCGGCTCCCTTCAGGACCAAACTACAGCTGGTGGACCTAGCAGGTAGCGAGTGTGTGGGTGAGTTGTGAGAACATCATATATTCACCCAACATGTTCCATGATTCTTCCGTAGCAACTGTGTCCAGTGGTGTGTTCATGCTTTGAGTAACAGTGTGTGCAACTGTAGGTATGTCAGGGGTGACTGGCGCCGCCCTGTGGGAGACGTCGTGTATAAACCGCAGTCTGTCTGCTTTGTCTGATGTGCTGGGAGCTCTAGCAGAGCAACGGCCACACGTTCCCTACAGAAACAGCAAGCTCACACACCTCCTGCAGGACGCCATCGGTAAAAAACACTCAACCAGAGTTTGTTGCTTTCCTTGGCTGCAATTGGTAGACACTAATCGTTCTGCTCTCCTTGTTCCCTCTCATCTCCGTCCCATTCTCCTCTTTGTCCACTAGGTGGCGATGCGAAACTGCTGGTCATGCTGTGCGTGTCTCCCACCCAGAAGTATATGACTGAGTCTCTACAGTCTTTGGGCTTTGGCACTCGAGCTCGCCAGGTTCAGAAAGATACACCTCGCAGGAAGAACACTGCCCTTAAACTGAAATAATATGAGTATATAGACGAAAAAACGAAAATGAGAATACAGGGGAAGAATGGTCCCAGGCTGCAACAGCATTGTCAAGGGAAAAACACTGTTTCCCTTCAAGTCAGGGTTGGGTTTTATAAATCTCTTTCCCTACCATCTCTATCCATTAAAGCATAAAAATACCCCAAATTATCTATATTTGAAAAATTAGGCATGTATGTTAATATTAAATGATTTATAACGGGATGTTGTTGTTGCTTTACTTTTACATGTACAGTACATGTTCATCTATTTGAACACCTGCTTGATTTGGTTTTCAAATCATTTTGTTCACGAATGTTTAATGATTTTAATCTGTTAAATTTCCTCTCCCATCCTAGCAATATCCTTCTGAAGAGTTTAAATTACCATCTTCTTTATGTTGTAGAAGTGATTGATAATATATCTTAGTATGTAATCCTTCAATTGACAAATTGATTATATACTATTACAATTGTAATTCCCTCAAGAATGTTTAATCAAAGGTTTTAAACCAATGGCTGCTTCTATCTTATTGTTTTTGTACAATTATATTGTACAATTATACAGCTCCAAAAAATTAAGAGACCACTGCGCCTTTTTCTTTCCTTTCCAAAAAAGTCGAAAAGGAAGGTTTTGAGTGAGGAACAGAAAGGTTAAAATTAAGAGACCACTGCAAATTTGGAATAACTCGTAATGCCTTTCCCAAAACACAAACTTCCATGTTCTGTATAACACAATATTATATGTATTTTTGTTCCATTCAAAGGTTGAATAAACACTTCACTTACTAAACTGTGCAATCGTGTGTAACCAATCAGGATTCACGGTTTCCGTCGTAGCTACGTAAATATCATGTGACTCGAGGTGATGTAACGTCGATAGACACATCCATTCCTTGTATTCAACATCTGAAGGTTTTATAATTTCTGTTTCTTCAAAATTGTTAAAACATTAATCATATGTTAATACCGGTTAATACTCATTTTCGTAAAAAGTAAGCAGTATTTTTAGTTTTCGCTTCCTGTTTGCACAGTAGTTGTAAACATTGACTTCCAGTAAATTACATGGTATTTTCTTTTGTAATAACATGTTTGCAGGTTCCAATTGCTGGTGTGCGAGATTAACCTTGAGCGGTTGGAAAACTCAAAATGTTGAAAAAAACTGGCCAAGCCCTGTTTTCACGTGCTTTGCAGAATCCGAAGTTTGCGCCTAATGAGGAGAAAAAGGTTGGTGGTCTTGGTGTCTTAATGTCAGCTTGGTGTTGTTCCTACAACATCATAATTAATGTTGCTCCAGGACCATCATTGCAACTGACCTGTCATTAGTTGGTTACCCCAGTCCAAAGACAGAATATTCCCCTACTCCCCACCCTTTGACCTAACCCTAACCTCAGAGACACCTGTGCCTAAACCTAACCTCAGTGGGGCCTGTGCCTAAGACTAACCAAAGTTTTGCCAACATTAAGTATGATGTCGTCGGAAAAACACCAACATGGCAATATCAGATCGGTCATCAATATTTGCTCCTTTTCTCACTCACCTCCATGTCACCTGCTCTCCCTGCCCTGTTGGCATCCTCATGCTCTCGCATTCTCTCGCAATCTTTCTTTACTCTGAACGCACCAGAGTGAACATGAAATAAATACTATCAGTAAACAAGTTGTGTTTCTTGCCATGATGTTCAGGAATGGATTACTAACCATTTCTGATCTGAATGGCAATGATTATTATATCAATAAACATTGACTCACCTCTTGTGCAACTGTATACTTCTATCATCTGACTGGTACTTATTTTCTCACTGCTCTCAGCTTACTTTTTTTCTGAGGCTGTCCAAAAAACTGATGAATGTCACTGCCACCCTTCCTCGTGCTCATGATGACACTCACTGTGAAAGAAAGTGGACTAATAAAACTGCTTGCACTTTAATCAAACAAACACTAATTATGCTATTCATCATACAGTACGCAAATACAACTATACAGTATACTATACAAATATGCAATCAATGAAAATGACTACTGTCTGCATAAATTACACATGCAGAGCAACACTGACATTTTTGATTGACATATTTTTTTTTTTGATTGACATTTTACTCAGACTTCACATGGGCATTCTGACAAATCTAACAAAAACCTTCACGTGACATTAATGTTTGTTGAATATGCACATGAGCAGTAGACCAGATTAACTATATTACCTTATATATTTCAATGTCTTTTATTTTGAAAAAGAAAAGCTGAGTTAGCACTGCTAGCATAATATCCTGCTGCTAGAAGAACGGTAATGAAGCCTCGAAATGGCCATCACTATCGTCACCTACAGTGAGGGAAAAAAATATTTTATCCCCTGCTGATTTTGTATTTTTGCCCACTGACAAAGAAATTATCAGTCTATAATTTTAATGGTAGGTGTATTTGAACAGTGAGAGACAGAATAACAACAAAAATATCCAGAAAAACGCGTGTCAATCTAGTCTTTACATTTTATTTAATGTTTAATGTCCGTTCCAATGTTATTCTTGTCTGTTCTTTTTCACAGACTAGATTGTTAACTATATTGCCTTATACATTTCAATAATGGCTTTTATTGTGATAAAGAACATCTGAGTGCTGCCAGCATAATATCCTGCTGCTAAAATAACGCTAATGAAGCCTTGAATGGCCATCACTAGGTGACGATAACTGACTTTTTCATCAAGTGAAAAGACGAGAGAATCGTGGAATCCACCGGAAATAGTCGCAATACTGTATAACCGTAAACAGTTTTAGTTTAGGCTTACTATAACGTAGCTACTGAATGTTGTATGTAGCCATCTAAATTTGTCTATCCTGACCCAAAAAGCATGCACGGATGCGTACTTCGAAAATCCCCAAGAAATAGTCGCAATACTGTATAACCGTAAACAGTTTTTGTTTAGGCTTACTATAACGTAGCTACTGAATGTAGTAGCCAGCTAAGTTTTTGTCTATCCTTACCCAAAAAGCATGCACAGATGCATACTTCAAAAATCTACCAGAAACAGTCGTAATATAACCGTAAACAGTTTTATTTTAGGCTTACTATACTGTAGATACTGAAGGTTATAGCCAGCAAAGTTTTTGTCTATCTGGAACAAATGTAAAAGCATACTTTGTTTTGACTGTGAGGAGATTAGATCGCGGAACCTATAGCTTGCAGGTCCGCTTTTCTAACGACTACGCTGTTTAACTCAGTCGGCCTGTCGGCTGGTCACATTCGCTCTTCTAGGCCGGCTCCGCTTACGTGATCCGGCAAAAATTTCCAGACCTACGACTGCTCAAAACTAGCCCAAAATGCTTGAAAACTAGCCCAACTTTTGTTGGGGCACAACATTGACTATTTTACAAGTTCCCCCACCCCGGGAACAAAACCTAAGATACCGTAGAGACGCAAGTGAAGCCGTAGCTGACGTCTGACTGTGATAGATGAGAGCAGTTATACGACACTCTCCTCTCGTCCGAACGACCACGCCCCCTTTTGGGGGACAGCCAGGACTATAAAAGTGTAGAAGACAACTGCGCAAAATTGGATATATTACTGGTACCATGCCTAAAAGCTGCTGCGTTATGTTTTGCGCGTCGAATAACACAAAAATCCCTAGTTTACGTTTTTCTTTACTTTCCAAAAAAGCGAAGGACAGCAAAAGAAGAGATCTGTGGCTTCAGGCCATCCCCAGAGAGGGTGACAATGGTCAACTATGGGACCCGTCCAGTTTATGTCTGTGGCAAACACTTCACCACAGGTTAGTTAATGATGCTTAAGTCAACAGTTATAATGTTAAAAGTCAAAGAAGTAAATGTTTGACGCTGCATTGAAAATACATAGAATATTCTGAAAATTCACTTCCCTGAAGTGATTTCATGTCATGATTATCGTCATAATAATCCCAATTCAAAGTGCGTCTAAATTTGGTGCATTGTGCTAACACGAATTAGTGTGATGCATGGATATACAGTGGGTACGGAAAGTATTCAGACCCCTTTAAAATTTTCACTTTGTTTCATTGCAGCCATTTGCTAAAATCAAAAAAGTTCATTTTATTTCTCATTAATGTACACTCAGCACCCCATCTTGACAGAAAAAAACAGAAATGTAGAAATTTTTGCAAATTTATTAAAAAAGAAAAACTGAAATATCACATGGTCATAAGTATTCAGACCCTTTGCTGTGACACTCATATTTAACTCACATGCTGTCCATTTCCTCTGATCCTCCTTGAGATGGTTCTACTCCTTCATTGGAGTCCTGCTGTGTTTAATTAAACTGATTGGACTTGATTAGGAAAGGCACACACCTGTCTATATAAGACCTTACAGCTCACAGTGCATGTCAGAGCAAATGAGAATCATGAGGTCAAAGGAACTACCCGAGGAGCTCAGAGACAGAATTGTGGCAAGGCACAGATCTGGCCAAGGTTACAAAAGAATTTCTGCAGCACTCAAGGTTCCTAAGAGCACAGTGGCCTCCATAATCCTTAAATGGAAGAAGTGTGGGACGACCAGAACTCTTCCTAGACCTGGCCATCCTGCCAAACTGAGCAATCGTGGAAGAAGAGCCTTGGTGAGAGAGGTAAAGAAGAACCCAAAGATCACTGTGGCTGAGCTCGAGATGCAGTAGGGAGATGGGAGAAAGTTCCACAAAGTCAACTATCACTTCAGCCCTCCACCAGTCGGGGCTTTATGGCAGAGTGGCCCGACGGAAGCCTCTCCTCAGTGCAAGACATATGAAAGCCCGCATAGAGTTTGCCAAAAAACACACGAAGGACTCCCAGACTATGAGAAATAAGATTCTCTGGTCTGATGAGACCAAGATAGAACTTTTTGGCGTTAATTCTAAGCGGTATGTGTGGAGAAAACCAGGCACTGCTCATCACCTGCCCAATACAATCCCAACAGTGAAACATGGTGATGGCAGCATCATGCTATGGGGGTATTTTTCAGCTGCAGGGACAGGACAACTGGTTGCAATTGAAGGAAAGATGAATGCGGCCAAGTACAGAGATATCCTGGAAGAAAACCTCATCCAGAGTGCTCAGGACCTCAGACTGGGCCGAAGGTTCACCTTCCAACAAGATAATGACCCTAAGCACACAGCTAAAATAACAAAGGAGTGGCTTCGGAAAAACTCTGTGACCATTCTTGACTGGCCCAGCCAGAGCCCTGACCTAAACCCAATTGAGCATCTCTGGAGAGACCTGAAAATGGCTGTCCACCAACGTTCACCATCCAACCTGACGGAACTGGAGAGGATCTGCAAGGAAGAATGGCAGAGGATCCCCAAATCCAGGTGTGAAAAACTTGTTGCATCATTCCCAAGAAAACTCATGGCTGTACTAGCTCAAAAGGGTGCTTCTACTCAATACTGAGCAAAGGGTCTGAATACTTATGACCATGCGATATTTCAGTTTTTCTTTTTTAATAAATTTGCAAAAATTTCTACATTTCTGTTTTTTTCTGTCAAGATGGGGTGCTGAGTGTACATTGATGAGAAATAAATTGAACTTTTTTGATTTTTGCAAATGGCTGCAATGAAACAAAGAGTGAAAAATTTAAAGGGGTCTGAATACTTTCCGTACCCACTGTAATCAGTACATTCGTGCATGTGTATGTGAACTGTATGCGACAGGGGTGAGGATGGAATTATTATGGTCTACTGTACGTTGTAGCCTACCTTATAGTTGCAGGGTGCTTGCTAGTTACCTTGCTAAACATGTAAGCGATGTAATAACAGTAACGTCACATTGGGCAGACTACCAAAACAGCAAAATAGTGACAGATGTCATAAGTACATTACCTGGAGATTCAATAAGGTAGTTGTATATATCAGGATATGACACCTCCCGCCACTGGGTTGGGTCGTTCGTCCACTTTGATGGAGGCAGACTGAATGGACACTCAACCCCTATTTCTTGAGTTTTCTCTATATAGCGTTAGTGTTTGTGCTCCTAATAGCTAAAAAGCAATATGGTTTTCTTATTTTGTATGAATGAATTGGCAAAGACGTTGGATTTTGTATTCACCGCCAGTCAAATTAAATGGGCTGCTTACCCCCAAAAAGGGGTGGGAGCATGACGCGAAGGCAAAGTACCCGGATGGGCTGCTCTCATCTATAACAGCATAGAAACACACGATATAGCATATAAAGACCGAAATGGTGCGGCCGCGGTGAAGTTCAGAAGTAGCCCAAAAACCCGCCACTTTGTAGCCCAAAAACTCACGCGCACGCACTTGCCACTTTGAGAAGACAAAATTTAGGCCCAATCCCAATATCCAGACTCACGGACTTTGAAGCGTATTCTCGCTAAGTCTGTGAGGGCTTGGGGCTGTCCCACTGTCAAATCGTCAAGTGCGCAAGGGCTCTTTTCCAGACATTTTGAGCCCTATATGCACCCTTTTCGTAAGTCCGCATTTCTGCAGACTTTGCCTGAGGGAATTGCCCACAGTTCAAAGCGTTGTGACGTGAAACACGGGGTTACCAGAGGAAGCCCGGATGCGAGAGAAAAATCCTGGCAAATAAGAATGGTAAACTGCACTACATTAACAAGGATTTAAGATGGCTCATAGAACACGTGAAATCAGAGGAATGTAATCACCTTATTACACACCTAGTATATTCAACTATTTCTTTTAGTTTTTGCTTAACAATGCTGTTTTGACCAAAAATAGTACATTGATTATTGACAAATATAGATTGCTATTGACAATTACCTCGTGTCCACTCTGTAGGGCAAGAGCCTGCAAGACATATAAATCAGGCAGTTGGTCTATTAAGTGCCTTGGCCGCGAAGAAAGTAAAAAACGTAAAATAAAAAGTCCCAAACCCACAATAGTGTGTAACATGTTTCAGCGTCGTCAAGGTAACATAATAAAGTCGCAAAGTGCTGTCCCATTACTATTTATAGCCCTTGCAGCCTCTTGCACTCAATCACTTACCAGGTGACGTCAGTTTGAAGTCTGTGAAGTCTGTGAGGTTAGGGTTAGGGCTTAGGGTTTAGGGGGGACATTGGGATTGGACATTAGTTGAGAGAGTAGAAACTCAAGCTGCGCGTGCAGAGGACCAAACTCGCGCGCAGGCCGGTGCCACTTCGAGGGGAAAAAATTTGAGGAGGGTATATCTGCAGACCGCAAGTCGGGGGCATAACTTAATATGAGGGTTCCTTAATATTAAGTTACGCCCATTGACGGTTTCCATTGGTGTGGTGTTTTTGATTTAGTGCATGCGTTTATGAAGGAAGAATTACAGGGTCAATGACGAAGATTTCGGTAAGTGCTTCCATATGACAACCAATAGCTACATATTTAGGGATAGTTAACATGTTCACTAAGATCGCTTATCTACTAAAGTCTTTGAATCTGAGATTCGAATAGGTTGCCAGTGACAGAACACAGAAAACACGACAACCCTTACAGCTACGTTTAAAGATAGCTAGCTACGCGACGAGGTAGGCTACTTGTCAGCCAGCTCTAGTCCATTAGGGTACGTTATAACAAACTAAAGATGCGTGATGTACCTGTCACTATATGCAAGCAGGCAAGATCCATTTATTTTTTAGCTTCATATACACTATGTTGTCATTATTTAGAAATGTAAACAAAATAATAATTTGTCATGGCCATCTTCTATGCAGTGGTGCAAAAAGTAGAAGTATTTGGCTGTGTTCACCAGTTTTGGGAAATTGCAAAGGATGAGCTAAATTACCTAAACAGAGTTCATAACTAACCAATGACCTTAATTGATCATTTAAACTCTTGCTTTTTATTTTATTGATCACTGGTTAGTTTTGAACTCCCTTTACCTGGTTACTTAGATCTTAATTAGATACTTCCCTAAAGTGGTGAACACAGCCAAACTCAGTTGAGTACTTTTACTTTGTACTTTGTACACCTCTACTTCTATGTGATTGTTGTGATCTTTCATTTCAGTTGCCAAGATGCGTTGTTGACCTGGGGGACGCTGTTGCCTGGGTAAATGCCAGCCCGGGCCTCTTCTGAGGCTGGGTGCAAGTCCTCACTCCTGAATGATGTGGAAATACAGGGTGCTGTGCAGATGCTCAGAGAGGCCTCAACTCTAGAGGAAGAACAAGAAGCTCTCTCCACATTCATGTTTTTGTTTAATCATTTTGAAGACACTGAAACATTCATGGATGAAATAGACAAAAGAGGACTTAGTGATAATTTTGAGCTTCTCTGTTAATTATTTTTGTTGATGAGGATACCTATTAGCTGTCTTTAAACCATCAGCTAATGCTGGTTTCCACACAACAAAAATTACAAGATCCAGAAAACACAAAGTTTGACGAGACAAAGAGACAAGAAACATCAGTTGTTTAGCAAGAGTAAACTGGACAGTGTTTTGGAAGTGTTCACCTGGCCATACAACATGTGACACGTGATTACACTAGAATTAAAAATGTGCTTGTTCCAGGCACCCCTGGAAAAAATTTAATTTCTGTAAACAGATGTTGACCTGCCCTCTACCTTTCTGCAACAGGCTATAGAAAATTCCACACTTCCAGTTACCAATTTCAACTTTCTAAAAACATTGCTGTTAAATTGAACAGTGCAAGTCAAAGGAAGGAGAAACCATTACAATGATTTGTATGAAAACTGGTCAGATCTAAACAGCAGAACCCACAGGTCTCGGCAAAAGACCTTCAGAACAGTTTAGCTAACACTGAAGTTGTTGCTCACAGGTCCACCACACAATGTACCTTACACAGCATGTTCACATTTGTGTAATATGTTGAATCAGTGGAAAATGCATAAATGGTAATCCTGTATAAACTTATGCAAAAGGGCCTGTTTCACATGGTAACATGTAGAGCTCAGATCAACTATATTTTAACTGCAATAAGCAACATTCTCAACCATCAACCTCCTAATGATGGCCATCTACTGTATCACATATAACCAAGGAATGGCTACTCAAAGAAATACTGACCATGGCAGGCATAGTGAGTATGACTGTGCATGTGTATGTATGCATGTGCCTGTATTATAACTGCACTCAGCAAACAATTTTAATCCTGAAACAAAATACAATTAAATGGTATTGGAAAATAGCATTTCATTTTACATAATTGGTACAAGCATAATCAGACTAGAGTGCTTTTTCAACATGTAGTCAAAGCAAATACACTTTTGTTTTCTATATCAATGCTTGAATCGCTTGAACCTAGTGTTATATCTTGACAAAAGATATTGAATGAAATCACATGGACTCTGAGATAAAGTTGTAACTTTAGTTAACTCTTCTTCCTCCATTAGTACACTAAACATAATGATGTCATACCCATACAACACCTAGCGTCGAAACGTGTGTCAAACCAGGATGTCCCCAAACTGACCAATGGTGAACATCAGTGGGTGTAACTTAATATTCAGGAACCCCCATTTAAACTGACCAATGGCGAACATCAGTGTGCGTTACTTAATATTCAGGATATATATTAAGTAACGCCCCCAATTGCAGATATACCTTATTGGGGACTTCTGGCGTGACGTGTGTTCCGGGGTGGTACTTCCTGTGTGACGTATGTTAGGGGTTGTAACTTCCTGTATGACGTATGCATGTCCGGGGGGATGAAATATGGCATGGGGGTGTGCAGTTTGTAATTTATGGTGGCTTTGATGTTTAAGAATAGGGCTCCAGGGTTCTGGGAATGTTAAATTCACCAGACATTCGATGTTAAGATAAGTAACAATAAGTCAGATGTTTAACAATAGGGCGCCAGGTTTCAGGAATGTTAAATTCCCAAGGCATAAGATGTTACAATATCTGTTGTGATGTTTGCTGTTCGAGAAAAGGTGCACCAGGGTTCTGGAATGTTTAATCCCACAGGCAATCAATGTTAACATAAGTGTGTACAACAGATGGTCTATAACCAGCGGGTGGTACCTTTCATGTTTTACAACGCCATAGGTGGCTGTCGTGGTCTGTGTATTTAAACCACAGACCCCCGGTGTTGGTCATTCAGACTAGCCTGAATAAACCTATGTGTACATTACAAAACATGGCGGATTCTGCAGCGATCAACTAGTGGGTTTGAAACACCGGTGAAGCTTAACTGCTGCACAACAAGTCAGCAAGAGAATACATTTGGGTGGTGATAACACAATGAAGATGCCACCCCCTAAGAAACCGAGGCAGCGTTTAGCTTGAATTCCTCAACTACACCAGGATATGTTGGCAAAGGAGTGGAAGTTGGAAGATGGACGAATTGGTGGACACATTTTCAACCCTGAGATACCAGAAGTGGCATTTTATGAGTTGTCCGAAGGCTAGGTGTTTAAACAGGGTCCGCCTGTGACTATCAAGCAGCCAACAGACTTTACGAAACATGTCTCAAGAATACAACTAACTGGAGTTTAGGCTGAGGACTGGCTGGGTGACGCCTTGAATGACAACGCTGAATCCGGCTATGCTGTCCCGGACCCCTGACCCTCGATTCAACTGTCTTACCCACCAAGAAACTACCATTGGCTTGACCGGCTTGGAGCTCAGCTAAGACCTCTTAATCTATCATACCTGTCAAATGTTGACAAGAGTTATCACAAAATGGACAAATGCCTTGCACCACAGGTTTTAAAGATCATCAAAGCAAAATTGGGCATTATCCTGGAAAACGTTGTTGCGGCTATTCTCCACAAAGCATGCATCGGATGTGAAGTGGACCACATGAGCCAGAGAAGACATTCTTGTCTCGACCCGCCTGATTATTTTTTTGAGACCCATTACGATGACCTTGTGGAGACATTTTTAAAACTGCGACTGAAACGTGCTGGTCAAGGTTTTGAATGCATATGGTTTTCAAGCATGGCTGCCTGAAATTCTTGTGGCAACTAAGAACTTTCTGCACAAATTCAAGTAGGAGCCGTACATCACACAGAGACTGAGTGAGAACAGGGATGAATAGATGGATACATTTAATGTGGAAGCTGTTTGCAAAGCAGTTGAGTCTTGGTGCAACGAAACCAAAGAGACTGTTTCAACAGAAATCTGAATGTTTCTGTCTTTTCTGAAATTCCTGGACATTGTGTAACTCCAAAGACTTGAATAAAACAATGTTAAACACTTATTACTTCTCATTATTGACACAGTGATCTACTTTGTCTGGACAGGTTATGAAAAGTATTTACTATGACCCGTCAAACCCCGGTGCTTACGTGGGTAGAGAGGGTTTGAAAAGAGCGTACTTGGAGAAAAAAGGGGAGATCCTCAAAAATGGTGTGGCAAATGATTGGCTATTGGCCCAGGATACATACACGCTACACAGGCCTGTAGCTATTAATTTTCAAAGAAATAGAGTTATTGTTCATGATATAAATTCACAATTTCAGTTGGATTTGGTCGACATGAGTGCTTTATCGTGTGGAAAACGATAACATGAAATATATGTTAACATGCGTAGATATATTAAATAAATATGCCTGGGTTCGTGTGCTGAGAAATAAAAGCGCTATCGAGGTAAAGTGTGCATTTGAAGACATTAAAAGAAGGAAGAACCCCCAAAAAAGTCCAAATAAACAAAGGGAAGGAGTTTTTTAATTCACATTTTGAATTGTTGATGAAGAAGTACAACATAAAACATTTTGCTACAGGAATGATGTCAAAGCGAGCATTGTTGAGAGATTTAATAAAACAATATTGTCACAAATATGGCAGTATCTCACGGCTGCCAACACATATCGGTATGCTGACGTGATTCACGATTTGGTTCGTGGTTACAACCATAGCTACCATCGGTCTATTAAGATGAAGCCTGTTGTCGTTTGTCATGAAAATGTTAGACCAGTTGTCAAGAACCTGTATGGTACAACGATGAGTAATGGAAATCAAAGTTATAAGTTCCGAGTTGGAGATACTGTGAGACTCTCAAAGTTGAGAGGGGTGTTTACCAAGGGTTAAGAAAAAGGGTACACAGATGAATATTTTACAATAACAGAATGCGTTCCTAGGGTGCTGCCTGTTTATAGAATAAAAGATTACGACGGTGATGTGATCGTTGGGACCTTTTTAATAACTGACTCCTCCTTAAATAGTTACAGTCCCCAAAATCTCAGTTGTCAAGAGAATGTCCTGAACCTCCCTGACCAGGTGTCAATGGGGACACTTGAATTTTTTGTTCCCGTAGCACTCGACACATTCACTAAATTTGTAATGAGTTCTAAACCCACAAATTGTCAGCTAGACCCAATTCCAACAAAATTACTTAAGGAGCTATTTCCGGTGCTAGGTCAGTCAATGTTGAACATAATAAATTGCTCCCTTTCCTCTGGATGTGTACCAAACTCACTAAAAATAGACGGTTTCAGACCCCGTCATAGTACTGAGACTGCACTCGTGAAGGTAACAAACGACCTTCTAATGGCCTCAGACAAAGGTTTCGCATCCGTCCTGTTGCTTCTTGATCTTAGTGCTGCTTTTGACACTATTGATCACTCCCTTCTCTTAGAGAGACTGGAAACCCATATTGGGCTACGTGGACATGTTCTAGCCTGGTTTAAATCTTATTTATCTGAAAGATATCAGTTCATATGTGTGGATGGCATATCCTCTGACAAATCAAAGGTATGTTTTGGTGTT
>JACXGI010003095.1:0-30154 GCA_016801175.1 Esox masquinongy | reverse complement strand
ATATGCTGCCTCTGGGTGATGTAATCCGGAATTACTATGTCAATTTTCACTGTTATGCTGATGACACACAGTTATATATTTCGATAAGCCCCAAAATTAGCTACTTTGGAAGCATGCGTTTCAGATATTAGGAAGTGGACGACAGAGAACTTCTTGCTTTTAAACTCAAGAAAAACAGAAATGCTCGTTTTAGAACCCAAGAACCAAAGGGCTTTGTTGGCAGATCTCACAGTGAACCTCGACGGCTGCATCGTCATATCTCAAAAAGTTGTAAGAAACCTTGGTAGAAGAGGATAAGATTCGTCGGTTGTCAGAATTGACTTATTGCTTTGACCTTTGACCTTTTGACAGCTGCATATGTATGAGAATATGAAAATGATTTTTTGATTTATGACCGGATGGTAGCATTTGTTTTTCCGGGGGTTACATGTCCGGTTAGAGAGGGAGGGGTAGAGCAGGTGATTCTGTGGGATGAGAGGGGTTAGGTCAAAAGGATTATGAAAAAAGATTTTTTAATGGTTGTTAATTTATGTCTGGGTTGTTAACAGTTGTGTTTTTCCGGTTAGAGCAGGTGATTCTGTGGTATGAGGCTTAGAGCAGGTGATTCTGTGGTATGAGAGGGGTAGGACAAAAAGGGTAATGAGTAAAAAAGTATGTATGTATGTTCATGTGGAAACCGAAGAAATAGTTGTTTTTTTGGGGGCTTAGGTGGGGGTGGTAATATTTGTACAGTTCTTTTTCAGGGGCTTCATTCTCTGGGAAAAGAGGGTGTAGGGTTTCTTGAGATGCAAGGGTGGGGGTTGAGCAGCAGTTAGCTTTGGTTCATTCTCTGAGAGTTACCAATAAATAAGAGCTAGACTTCTCCTGGTTTGTAGTTGAAATCGTTTTTTACTCTGTATAAGAATCAAGATGGCGTCTGTGCTTAGTGATTCGCCTGTAACAAACCAGACTTACGAATTAGGCCGCCGAACAGAGGAATGAAAAAAAAGATACGTTCCAGAAAAATACGATGCGCCAAAGAAATATTTTCTTAATGTGTATAGAACTCAAATAACTCCGTTTAAGCATTTGACGGATCAGCATGACATGGCGGATGGAAAAATTATCGGCTTTGCGTTTGATTACCCTGCTTCTAAAGTGAAGTTGTACATTTTAGCCATGAGAGATGAATATACAAACGACACCTGTGGGGTGGAGTACCAAATCACTGAATGGGAAGTATTACGCCATGTGGTGTGTCATGAAATGAAGCCAAGCATGAAAGGTTACACTATCGGGACTGGTTTGGAGATCGATTGGGAAGGTGTACCAAGCTCCCCAGAGACAATAAATCACACAGTAAAAATTCGAAAGAAAAATGGACTTCCTTCCGGTTTTGTTGAGCTTTCTTCCATCACTAGGAAAATAAGCAACGGACACTTTGATAATATACCCGAGGTAAGGATACCTGTTAACGTATGGTGTGATCTGGAAAATGACATGTTTCGGAGAATTGATGAGCTATACACACAAAGTCAACAATGGCAGAGCGTTGTTAAACTTGGGAGATGTATTGTTGGCGACGATAGTTACCAACCGACCGGACCGACCGACCGTGTTAAATAGCGTAGTGGTTAGAGAAACAGACCTGCAAGCTATAGGTTCCGCGATCGAATCTCCTCACAGTCAAAACAAAATATGCATTTAGATTTGTTCTGGATAGACAAAAACTTCGCTGGCTATAACTTTCAGTATCTAGATTATAGTAATCCTAAAATAAAACTGTTTACGGTTATATTACGACTCTTTTTGGTAGATAGAATGCACACATCTGTGCATTCTTTTTGGGTCAGGATAGACAAAAAACTAGCTGGCTGTATACAACATTCAGTAGCTACGTTATAGTAAGCCTAAACTAAAAATGTTTACGGTTATATTGCGACTGCTTCTGGTGGATTTTCAAAGGTATGCATCTGTGCATGCTTTTGGGGTAATAATATAGGCATTATCAAAACCCCTTGGGCAGTAAGTGTTGGGGTTTCCACGATTCTCTCGTCTTTTCACTTGACGAGAAAGTCAGTTATTGTCACCTATATTTATTGTATCAATGTCATTCACGAATGAAAGAAAAACAAATGTTTTTGTGCCATGAAATGAAATAGCTTTGGCAGGGAAAAGTTAATCTTCAGTCTCACTAGCAATTGCTCAATTCTTATGACTATTCCTAGGAAGTGTCGTGGAAAAATGTATCTTCTTGCCAAAAAGGATGCAACAACTCAAAAAGATGCAATAACTCAGGAGTTTGTGGATTCAAATTAAACTTTTAATGAGCAATCATAAAAGCTGAGTTGACCTGCAGGAACAACTGTCTTGCCAACTCCGGGCACACACACTTATACAGTGTAATCTTGCATAATCTTTCTGGCCATCCCCTTATGCTAATTCTTGGGTGGATCTTTCTCCCTATCCGCCACCATTGTTTTGCAATCTTCCAACATCGGTTCCTTGTCAAATATTGGTGGCGCAGGCTTTAGAAACTTGTATAAAAATAATAGAGCCATTAGGGCCCTTTACATTCATTGTTACTTGATTATCCCCAGACAGTAATTATTCTAATACAATACTTTCATCCTGATACATTGATCACCCATACATCATTTGATTATACTGTTCCATATTGATTAATTGTATCCTCAGGTGCACATTGATAAAGGGTGCATATACTAATACATTCATAAAGGGTGATAGTTCAGAAATACTCCTATGTCAAACCTCTTGATTTGTCCACCTAACATAGAGCCATTATATATTCTGTAGAAATTAGTAGATACTAGTAAGCCTATTACTGGCTAATAAGCTGTTAAAACGGCCAGGCAAAAGCCATAGTTCATAGACACTATTTGTGGTGGAGGTAAACTTAATAAGAAACGTTAGTCAGTTTAACACAATGCTGAATGATGTCTAGCGACTAGTAAAACATGTAGCACCTTGGCGTAGTGGTTAAAGACATTGCCACTCACGTGGGAGAGTTTGAATCCAGTGAGGATGGCGATATTTAATAATCTTAGTTGCAGGCCGCAATAAAACTGTTTACTGTTATAGTGCGACTATTTCTTGTGGATTTTTGAAGTACGCATCCGGGCATGCTTTTTGAGTCAGGATAGTCAAAAACTTAGCTGGCTACAACATTCAGTAGCTATGTTATAGTAAGCCTCAACTAAAAAAAATTTACGGTTATACAGTATTGCGACTATTTCTGGTGGATTCCACAATTCTCTCATCTTTTCACTTGACGTCAGTTATCGTCACCTAGTGATGGCTATTCAAGGCTTCATTAGCATTATTTTAGCAGCAGGATATTATGCTGGCAGCACTGCTAGAAGAACGGTAATGAAGCCAAGAATGGCCATCACTATCGTCACCTATATTGATAGATACTGTATCAATGTCATTCACGAATGGCTCATTAGCTGTTAAAATGGCCAGTGGCAAAAGAGGATTTGTTCAGGATAGACAAAAACTTTGCTGGCTAAAACCTTCAGTAGCTACGTTATAAGCCTACAATGAAACTTTTTACTCTTATATTACATCTATTTCTGGTGGAGTTTCGAATTATGTCTTAGGATTTGTTCAGGATAGACAAACACTTTGCTGACTACATGATTCTCTCGTCTTTTCACTTGACGAAAAAGTCCATTATCATCACCAATACAGTAGTTATTGTATCAATGTCATTCACGAATGGCTAATAAGCTGTTAAAATGGCCAGTAGCAAAAGCTATACAGTCCATAGATGCTATTTGTGGTGGAGGAAAACTTAATAAGAAATGTTACTCAGTTTAACACAATGGTTAATGGTGTCTAAAGAAATATTCAAACTTGACGTGATGTTAATGCGTGACAGAATTATATAATGTCAAGAGGCTATACCGACACTCAGCAGCTGTATAGCTTGGTGACGTAGTGGTTAAAGACACTGCCTTTTACGTGGGCAATCCGGGTTCGAATCTCTGGAGGGCAACAACAATCAACGCATTTTATTGCGGGCCGGCTGAACTAGGCTTGCCTGGTTTCTTATTTTTCCCTGTAATATGTACAGTTCTCAACAGCGGGACATGGCTGTCCCCAACTCTTTGATAATCAGTTATATCTGTGCTGATGTATAGGGTGTTAATCCCTGCCAGAATATCTGCGGGGAATGGGGCATACCATGGGGTGTACCACCATTCACCTGGTTTAAAGCCTAATCTGTATAAATATATACATTTTAAACTAAAATGGGTCTCGCCTTTTAGAACCATTCTATTTTTAAATTCATCATGCGCCATGTGGCTTTAAAGAAATTTTAATCTCTGCCACTAGTTTTCCTATGGCATTGTAATAACTGGTGGTGAGTTCATATTTCCAAGTTTAGTCGTGTTTCGAGTCATGTAGTTCAAATGGGTTTTCACCCCATGTAAAAGTCTTCCACATATGGGGGTATTGGAATTCTATCAAAGACACTTCCCAATCACCTTTCAAATTTATACCTTTGGCAAATTTTGTGGTATAGCTCGAACTCGAATTGTTTGGATAGATATGCCTTGATGAGTTACTAGGCAGCGTTATGTAGAAACCGCCGTCACCCATGCTGATCGCAGTCGCTGTAAATGATGTGGTTCAGCAAATCCTAGTGTTTTGATCCTGTTTGTAGGTCAAGGACTTGTTCCGCTGCCATCCAACTGTTGAATTTCTCAGGACAACCAAGCCATTTCACGAGACTCATTTTCTTCCCTTTCTGTACTATCGCATCCAGAACTGCTTCCACTTTAAAAGTTTTATCCTTAGCCACGATTATTTTCAGTAATTCCTGTTCATAAAAGGTCCCAATGATCACATCACCATTGTAATCTTTTATTCTATATACAGGTGGCACCCTAGGAATGCATTCCATTATTGTATAATATTCATCTGTGTATCCTTTTTCATAGCCTTTGGTAAACGCCCCTCTCAACTTTGAGAGTCTCACAGTATCTCCAACTCGGAACTTGTAACTTTAATTACCATTTCTCATCATTGTTGTACCATACAGGTTCTTGAAAACTAGTCTAACATTTTCTTCACAAACATCAACAGGCTTCATCTTAATAGACCGATGGTAGCTATGGTTGTAACCACGAACCAAATCTTGAATCACATCAACATACTGATGTGTGTTGGCAGCCGTGAGATACCGCCTCATTCGTGATTTAAATCTGTCAATGATACTCGCTTTGACATCATATCCTGTAGCATGTTTTGCTTTGTACTTCATTAACAATTCAAAATTTGAATTAAAAACCTCCTTCCCCTCGTCTGTTTGGACTTTTTTGGGGGTTCTTCCTTCTTTTCATGTCTTCAAATGCACACTTTACCTTGATAGCGCTATTATTTCTGAGCACACGAACCCAGGTGTATTTTCTTAATACATCTATGCATGTTAACATAAATTTCATGTTATCGTTTTCCACACTATAAACACCCATGTCAACCAAATCCAGTTGAAATTGTGAATTTATATCATGAACAATAACTCTATTTCTTTGAAAATGTATAGCTACTGGCCTGTGTAGCGTGTATGTGTCCTGGGCCAATAGCAAGTAATTTTGCCACACCATTTTTGAGGATCTCGCCAGTTTTCTCCAAGTACGCTCTTTTCAAACCTACATAAGGGTTTGACGGGTCATAGTAAATACTTTTCATAACCTGTTCAGACATCGTAGAGCTTTGGGTCAATAATGAGAAGTAATACCTGTTTAACATCATTTTATTCAAGTCTTTGGAATTGCACAAGAATTTCAAAAAGGGACACAAACATTCAGATTTCTGTTGTAACAGCCTCTTTGCTTTCATCGCACAAAGACGATACTGCGTTGCATACAGCTTCCACATTAAATTTATCCATGTGTTCATCCCTATTCTCACTCTGTCTCTGTGTGATGTACGGCTCCTACTTGAGTTTGTGCAGAAAGTTCATAGCTTGCAAGTGAACATTTGTCAGCGGTGCTTGAAAACCAGATGCATTCAATGCCTTGACCGGCACCTGTTTCATTCGCGGTGTTAAAACTGTCTCCACGATGTCATCATAATGGGTCTCATCAGGTGGGTCGAGACAAGAATGTCTTCTCTGGTTCAGGTGGTGCACTTCACATCCGATGCATGCTTTGTGGAGAATAGCCGCAACAATGTTTTCCTGGATCATACCCAGTGTTGCTTTGATGATCTTTAAAACTTGTGGTGTAAGGCATTTGTCCATTTTGTGATAACTCTTGTCAATATTTGACAGGTATGATAGATTAAGAGGTCCTAGCTGAGCGCCAAGCCAGTCAAGCCAGTGGTAGTTTCTTGGTGGGTAAGACGGTTGAGTCGAGGGGTCAGGGTCCGGAGCAACATTGCCGGATTCAACGTTGTAATTTCTTCGGATGTAAGTGCACATGCCCGTTCGTCTGGCATCCTACGTAGACGCTCCTACTCACATCGAGGCTCACGCCGCAAACTGTATGTTAACTCAAGTCCTTCAGGGAAAATTATCTCCCTCTAGTCTCACTCACATCATCCACCGTATAAATCCGGTCTAACTGTAAACCATTAATTGCCTACGTTCCCTTCAACCTACCACAATCTACAACTCTGCTTCTACATTTTGCATTACTAACCTTGCTCTCCTAAACACCCGCTCCATGACTAATATAGCCCCCCTGCTCTATGAATTAATACTGGACAATAAGTTGGACTTTCTTTTTCTAACTGAATCGTGGCAAACACCCAGAGATTTTTTCATATTAAATCAAGCCACTCCCAATGGTTTTAGCTGTCTGTCCCACCCCCGCCTAACAGGTCGTGCTGGTGGCCTTGCTGTACTATACAAATCCCATTTTAAAATTACTGAGTTGTCACTTCCATCCTTCACCTCATTTGAATATATTGCCTGTAAATCAACAAACTCCCTGACCATCATCCTTATTTATCGTCCTCCAAAAGCTAATGACTCATTCCTCTTCGACTTAGCTGAACTACTCACCATTGCTGCATCACTCTCCCCTCGCCTTCTCCTGCTTGGCGACATGAATATTCACTTTCACTCACCTAGCTCCAAACTTACCTCTGATTTCATCGCTGTCCTGGACTGTTTCAACTGTTTCCAACATGTTAATTTTCCCACCCATATCAAAGGTCACATACTTGATCTTGTCTGCTCCGTCGGCCTTACCATTACCCACATAACTCCATCTTCATTTCCGTTGTCTGACCACAAGATAATTAATTTCTCATTTTCTTCCAACGTACCACACAACGCTAACACTGCATAATCTCTTTCCGTAACATCAAAGCTGTTGACCCTCTCCAATTATCAGACGCCATCTGCTCTGCTCTTCCGATTGATTCCAAACTCAAATCACCTGAAGAACAAGCTAACCATCTCAACACTGCTATGTCTGTCTCCCTCAACTCTCTGGCACCACTAAAATCTAGACATGTTTCTTTCACCTCCTCATCCCCCTGGTTTACATCTGAGCTCCGAACCATGAAGCAAGTTGGTCGTCGCCTTGAACACCGAGTGAGAAAATCAGGGCTCAATGATATCACTGAAGCCTACAAACACCACCTTTCAGCTTACAGAGATGCCCTCAGTGCTGCTTGGTCCTCCTACATCTCAAACAAAATCAACAGCTCCTGTATGACCCTTTTCTCTACTGTCAGCAAACTACTTCAGCCCTGCAATGACTCACTCTCTAGCCCCTCCACTAAACTTGCCAACTCTTTTTTGCAGTTTTTTAAAGATATAATAACAACAATAAACTCCTCACTATCTAATAAATGTACCTCAGCCCCCCCTACTGTTAACCTCCATATTTGTCCACCTGCTGCCCAGGATTCTCACCTCTCCTCATTCAGTCCGGTTGATTCCCCTTACATCACAAAACTCATAATGACATCCAAAAATACTACCTGCTCTCTCGATCCTCTTCCCACAATCCTGCTTGAAGCCTCCTTATCTGCTCTCTGTCCACACATCACAAGCATAGTCAACCTCTCCATCACCAACGGTACTGTTCCCTCCTGCTACAAAGCTGCTGCTGACACCCCCATCCTAAAGAAACCTGGACTTGACAACACCATCCTTAACAATTTCCGCCCCATCTCCAACCTCCCCTTCCAAGCCTACCTCCTCAAAAATAATCTATATGAGCCTCTGATTTCCGGCCAATCCATAGCACAGAAACTGCACTCCTCAAAGTCGTCAGTGACCTTCTCCTCTCTGTTGATGCCGTTTCCTCAACATCCTGATTCTCCTTGACCTGAGTGCTGCCTTTGACACCATTAACCACCAGATTCTGCTCACCAGGCTCGAGGGGCTGGGTGTTGAGGGAACTGCACTTGCCTGGCTGAATTCACATCTCACTAACCGAACACATTTCATCCAACTCAAAGGCCTAAACTCAGAGTCAGCCAAATCCTAAACTCAGAACCAAATCCACCCTCAACAAAACTGGCACTTTCAATCTCAGCATCGATGACACCGTTGCTTCTCCATCCCCCCACACACGTAACCTTGGCGTCATTTTGGACTCTCCGCACTCTCCTTTGATCAGCACGTCAAACAGACTGTAAAATCTTCATTTTTCCATCTTCGCAACATCGCCAAACTCAGACCTTCCCTCTCCTGTCCTGCTGCTGAAACCCTAATACATGCATTCATAACCTCCCGTCTTGACTACTACAACTCCCTACTTACCGGCATCAAATCCACATCCCTCCATAAGCTCCAAATGGTTCAAAACTCTGCAGCCAGACTACTCACTCACACCAAGTCCTGGCAGCATATCACCCCTATCCGCTGTGAGTTACACTGGCTTCCTAACTCCCAACGCATCAACTACAAGATCCTCCTATTGACATATAAAGCCCTAAACAAAACCGCCCCTGCCTACCTCTCCAGCCTTCTTCCATATCAACCAACACACACACTCCGTTCCAGTACTGCAGGCCACCTCATAATCCCCAAGTCCAAGCTCAAAGGCTTTGGTGACAGGACATTCTCAAGGGTTGCTCCTAGGCTCTGGAACTCTCTCCCCAAAACCATCCGTGACTCTGAGACTATCCCCATCTTCCAGCAACGCCTCAAGACTCACCTGTTCAAAATCGCCTACCCATAGCCATGCCAAATCCCACACTCTCAATCTTCGTTGTTTTCTCATAGTATTTCTTTTGTTTCTGTTTGTTTTCCATGTCACTATTGTACAGCATCTTTGTGTCCCTGAAAAGCGCTATATAAATATAATGTATTATTATTATTATTAGTTTTCTACAGTACCAACACCCCTTAATATACACTTTAATCAATGCAACACAGGTGTTATCACTATGAAACAAAACCCCTTAATTTTCACCTTAAAATGTTCTTAATTCACCCATTCATACTGATATAATTAAGGTGGTGTTTAATGGATTTTCACGAGGTTAATTAAGGGGTATTAATTGTAATTAAGGCGTAAATTAGTGGTTTTTAATGGATTTTGTGCATGGTTTAAGTGAAAATTAAGGGGTAAAATCCCTTAAAGTGAGCTAAATTCCATTAGTTATCCCTTAATCTAACTGTGAAGTATACTTGATATGTAAATTAAGGTGTAATATTTATTAGTTTTCTACAGTACCAACACCCCTTAATGTACACCTTAATCAATGCAACACAGGTGTTATGTGCATGGATTAATGAACTAATTCCTGGAAAAGTAGTACATTTGAAGTACAAATGTTACTCCTGAACGGATACCGTGATATATACTGAACGTGTACCATTAACTATCAATAAAGCTATAAAACAATAGTTAAGGAAGATTCAAAATGTATTTAATAATTGAATTGCACAAAGTCTTCAAAATCACATCTGCTGGTATCTTACAACCATAACAAAATGTATTTAAAAAATCCCATAGCCAGTCCATATACATGGGACATATTTTATCATGTTTTTAATAATAATAATGAAAACGTTTACAGCTGGTTGTAAATAAAGTATTTTTTATTTTTTGGGCTGGACCTCTATGCCTCTGACATCTCCCTTTTTTCTTCTGCAATGCTCTCTTCTTTAGATAATGCTTCCTGTCTCTTCTTTCTTTGTCTTTTGTATACCTCTTTTCATTGCCGTTTCCATTTTCATCTCATTCCTCCTTTTCCCTCTGATGTCATCTTTCCTTTCTAAAATGGATTAAAAAACAAACAATGTCTCTAGATGTACAAATTTGATAGGCAATACACAGTCACTTTCACAGTGTAACCTAAGGCAGTTTAGTTCAAGGATAATTGAAATAATAGGTCAAATCCGCTAAAGCCACATTGTAAGCCATCCAGAGAATAGCTCACTGTACATTACCTTATCAAATAGCCCTACTGTAACACCCGCAAATTCCAGTCCTTGTTTTGTAATCTATCTGGACCTTACGTTTGTGGTTAGGTGCTCCTGGACTCAGTTTTCGTTGATAATCATTCACACCTGTTTTCACTTGTGTCTTATGTGTGTATATTAGGGCGGTACTTAGTGGCATGTAAAAATAGTTCTTAGAATTTGAAATAAGGCACCCTTGCACTTGATAGATTTTGGTATAAAAGTAATATTAAAAAAAAGTTTGTGGAGATTCAATGAGTTTCAGAGATTGCTACCGGACATAACGTATATCAAAAAGGCAGAAAGTACAGAAATACTGTGTTTTTTTATGCACAAGTTCAACAACATTTTCTTGTGGTATTTAAGCTATTTATCTCAAACACACAATCACACAAAGGTCCTGGTCAACACAAAAATGTTTAGGCCCTAGTTAGAGTTTGATTGATTTACATTTGCCCATAGGCTTAAAATATGCATTTCATTATAGAACACAAAAACAAGTTATATAATAGGAGGAAAAAGATATGGCCCTAGATATAATAAATAAAATACAGTATAAGTACATCATTCAAATTATTTTGGAGAATAATCATTTAAGCAAACTACTAAAATATTATGCTCTGTCTTCTGATTTTGTTATTGTCATTGTCATACAGACAAATGTTCCATGCTCATGCGAGTTATGGATTAACCAATCTGCACTTCACCAAGATTTAAACAAGAACCCAGCTGTTTGGAAACAAAATACTCAGGGACTCCCACATCTGGTTATAAGAAGCTTGTTATGGTCAGGGAACACACTGAATCTGTATAGTCACATTTTGTGGAATACATCTCAAGACTGGACTTTTCATACACCTGTGATGTTATCTTATGTAAAAAATATAAATTTTGTCAAACTTACTTTGGGCTCTTACTCTGGAGTCACATGAGATACCTCTGCTATTTTCAGGTACTCTGTTTATGAAGCAAAAGCTTCAATAAATAAATACTTTATTTCAATAAAATGCATGCACATGTAACACACTGTCAAAGCCCAGTTGCTAGGCAGTATTGCTTCCTCCGCTGACAGTTCACATTGCCCTAGACTTGACTCGAACCCATGATCTTCTTCTTAACAACACGTGACCGTTCCAACCGATTGAACTATACAAAAGGTACCGATTGGATAGCCCCTCAGTGACATTTCAAGCTAACTGTTGAGTGAATTTAACGAGACAGAAAAAGTGCAAGACAGTATAGGCTATCCTTACACCTTTTCTAATTATATTTTTCTAAATAGTTACAATTAACAACGTTACAATAACTAAACAGGTTCCTTAAAGCAATCTTTGAAGGTCAGGATGTAGAAAATGCTGCTTCATGAAGCTTGCAGAGTTTTTTTACCTACACAATATTGAGGCAAAACAGCAAATGTGAGGCAGCTCCAGCCATTGGCAGTTATGACTTAACTTTAAGAATCAGCTCCTACTAAAATGTTTGCCCATTCTTTTGAGATTGAGATGAATCCACATGTCTGTGGAGGAATACCAAATAAACAAAACTTTTAAAAAGCATAAAGTTTTCTTTTAAAGTGTCTTTCACAATACAATTTTAGATCTGGTGTGAGGACCACACAACATACTATAGCTTTAGTGTATACATTAATGTTGATTCAGTTCCCTATTTCATGACATTCCTAGAAATGACAAGACTGTTTCAACTGGTGGGAGATCACTGAAGCATTTAAAAAGTAAAGTCTGTTAAATGTACTACAGTAGCTTATCACTCTGGGTCAGCTACTCTGTACCATCCACCCTTCCAGGTTTTATAATTTCCAAGTTTGTAAGTATTTAACAGATAGCTTTTGTCCCTCTCTTTTATCCAAACAGAGTTACTACAGAAGTTAGTCAGCTAGTTACCCAAAAGAATCATTGCTAGCTAGCTACAACAACAGTTAGCCATTAAGTTACTGTGTCTAGCTTCACTTACTGTCACAGAAGCCCAGATGTTACATCTGAAAATGTTGATAGATTTGTTTTCTTCGTAAATATGTAAATACAACTCCTCTATAAACTACATTTCTGAATAACTTAATTAAAATTAACAACGGTACACAGAGTTTACTAACTAGTTAGTTAGTGACAGGCTCACTAGGCTTACAACTAGATTGCGCGCCTACTTTTGAAACTTGCTCGTGTCCTTTCTGTGCTGTAGGCGCAGCCCTTTCTGTCCTCTAGGCACAGGATGCACACAGCTTGTGATCTGCTGAAGGTTAGTACTAAAGGACACGATATGACAACAGCTCCGTAAAACTAAAATGAAGGCACTTTTCAGTGGTCTAAATTAGACTTGAAATTAATGGATAATTTAAGGGATTTAATTTTTTTAATTAAGGACCCATTAATTCATATTAAGGTATTTTGTATGATTTCAGGGGTTGCTAAAGACAATATTAATGATATTTTAAGGGATTCAAGTTGCATAGTGTATACTAGCTAAAGTGAGCTACAGTTTTGTAAACAAAGCCGGTTGCTGGATAAATCCTGCTTGCAGACAGATTTGCGTCGGTTTACTAGCAGCTAATACAACTTGCTGGCATTTTTGTTTGAGCTCGTAATCTATACTAGCTAACATGAGATACAGATTTGTAAACAAAGCCGGTTACAGTTACAGCCTCCTCACAGAGGGATTCATCCACGCGGTAGTTGCTTAAACATTTTCCAGAAAGAATAAACAGCGATAACCAATGATACAATGCTCGTATTGGCATGAATTGTTTTCGGAGAACAAATGGAGACCTATATCACACCTACAAAAACTGTAATAATTCCAAAAAATATCTCTCTACAGTGCAGGATTATGCTAGATAATCTGAAAAACAGCCCCAGGTTCAAAAATAGCAAACCTTTCCTTTAATGAAAACTTCATGATCTACCACTGCCACGTGACTTGATTCCTGTCTAGTAAGGTAAATGTCCAGTTAAAATATGATGTTTCCACATCTAATTGTCCTCTGAAGGCCGAAACGTTGCATTTTAACTTACGTATAATAAAACATAGATGTTTTTATTGGTGAGTGAGTGTTGCGTCTTGTCATGATTATCTCATTTTTTGTAATAGCCTTGATGTTGGTAGAGTGCTCTCTACTCTTTTCCCTAGTAATGAAAACCATATGTTGTTAGCAATTAAGAGAAAGAATGTATATTTAGTTAGTAATGCACTCACTCAGAAGTATCTAAATATTCTTTTAACCAATTATATTCACAGTGCGACTCTTAATTTATTCACTCATTTTGGTGCCCTACCCATAGTTTAGAAAAACCTTAGCAGTGCTCTCCAACTTAGGGCTAAAGTGAAAAGGTAAAAGTGCAATTTGGTCTGCTACATTTATATTTATTTGTACAATTTGTAATATTTTATACTAATCTTTGAGGACAAATGCACAATTATGAAATAAGCTGTAAACTGCCAGAAGATGCGATGACAATGTGCATTAAAGGCAGAGCTAAGATTTTCTAAAATCGAGCAGTGAAAGTAATTTAATTTCTTGTGAATCTAAATAATTGTATAGTCTGAAATGTGACTGTTACCATGAATTGATTTAATGTAAAAGAGAATATTGATAATTACATTTTGTTGTGTGGCCTAGGGTAGTCCAGCAGTTTAAGCAGCTGCTTCCAGTGAATGCGGCCCACTGCTTTTACAACAAAAATGTTCTCTTATATCTTCCCTGTCTAATAGCATAAAAGAATAAAGCATAAAAAAATATTTTAAAATAAATATTTAAAATGAATAATTGAGCTTTCATAAAAACAGATTTGGTAGCAGGATAACATTTCTGGAAATCAGATTATTAATGACTTATTTTTATAGTCACTTTAAATAGCCTACCTCAAAGATTGTGAGTCATGAGTTTTGTTAAACTATGTAGAATTGCAGGAAACTGAAGCATTGAAAATACAGCATGTAAAAAGGGGGGTCTAATAATACTGCTATCTGCCTCCTCTTTCTGTATAAAAACACAGATGTTTTTTTAATCATCCGCCCCATGAATGTTACAAGATTGACAGTTTATCTGACCAAGGCTAAATTGATCATTGTTATACACAAATAAAAGACAATAGCATCCAGGGTAACAACTAACTTTTCTTGGTCAATCTCACTGAGGATAATCAAATCTTGAACTCTGTGAGGATCTGTGATTTCTGTGACATGCTACACCTTAGATACAAGCCACTGCACTGTAGGGAGATGACAGCTGAAACAATGAGGAGTTCTCAGTCGTGCCCCTAATCCCTTGTCTTCGGGTTGTAATTGTTTAATCTTGAAAGCGCAGCTCTGTGGTTTGTTTGGCATCACATTCTTGGGGCACCGGCTGCATGAACGAAGGAGGAACACCAATATCTTATGGCTTTGTGTTGTAAGACAACTGATCAGGCTGGTGTTATGTGCGGCAGTGTGGGTAGTCATGGATTGAGTGTCTGTTTAGGACATGTGATATCCACACCATCTAATACCTTCATTGTATGACATAAAAAAATGGCCAAAAGGAAGATAATGGAGTCTGTCTGTGTTTGCGTTTGTGTGTCAGTTATATCCCCAGAGGAACTGCTTGGGTCAGGTCCTGATGGAAAATATGTACATAGTGTAGTATGTGTGTGTTGAGAGCCATCAGTCATTATTTTGTTTGTGTGTTTTCCCAGTCTCTCAGAGGAGAAGGTAGAGATGACTACGCCAGTGACATGTCTGGTAGACCCTGGGTCTGGCCTGGCCTGTGAGACCACCTTCATTGTGTCCATCTACATTCCAGAGCAGTACCAGGCTGACCTACCCCACCCCAGCGACCCAGATGTCTTCCTGGAAAACAGGAAAGAGTTCACTGCGTTTGTCAGGTAAAGGAATGGTGCATGTTCTGGTCCATCTTGCACCATGCGTATGTATGAAATATGAAAAGGCAGTGCAAAGCCAGCAATTAGTGTTTATCTGTTGGTAGATCATAGAACGCTGCACCAGATTCCTCTCTTCCTTCATAAAGTGCAATGTACTTCCTCATCCTCCCCGACATTCCTCTCAGGACTTACGGGGGTTTCAGTAACTCTCAGAAGAGTCGTGAGGAGCTTTTAAAGTTGCTGGAGGGACTCCAGAAGGACGGGGCAGAGTACAAAAACACGCCCTACTATGTGTGTGGCTATGACAGCACTTTTAAATTGACCAACTGGAGGAAAAAGGTCTGGATCCTCCAGAAGACTGAGCAGGATTAAAGGGTCGAAGAGGTGGTCAGGCTTCATTCCGATTCCCTGCCCCTCTCCATAAAGTTATGCACTCAAACATTCCTGCTCATGTATTCAGTCAAGTATTGCATTCATCTAAGGATAGGCTAGTATAGAGGGACTTCCTACATTTATCTTCAAATACTCTATTCTTATATAATTGAATAGGGGGAGTCAATGAGTGCACACGGGGAGAAAGGTCTGGAACTGGACAGTACAGCCTTTTCCAATATGCTTAGAAAAAGATAAGCAGCTTTTTGGAATGTAACCACAAGTGCCCAAGCCTTGTCTGTGACCTTTTCTAATAATGATAGTACAGTAATGGGATTTTGTCGTGGAAATCACTAAATGGGAAAGGCACAGAGTAGATTCTTTTCACAAGTAAAGCTTTATTCAAACCTGCAGCAGTTAACAACACTCTCAGCAGAGTCAGTTCAAAAGTTGAAGGTTGAGCTCAGGCCTATATACATTCAGTACAGCCCACTGTGTCCCCCTCCTATGCATTGTTAGTCTACATGTCTCACCAGCTTCTCTGCGAACTTCGGCTTTGAAAGATAACAAGATGTTTACAGCCCTTGAGAAGTTTAGCCCAAACTATAGCTATCTGTTGTAGGCACATCCTGTACAAGTGAGCAGAGCCGAAATACATAATGGCCTTACTAAATGACTGGATTATACTTAGAATAAGCAATATGACTAACATTAGCACCTCAGAAAATGTAATTTATGGTGGATATTGAAAATGGATTATTCTATGTAACTTTATTTTCTGTGCTATGTACAGTTATTCAGTGAGGAGCCACTACAAACCTACACTTCTCTACTACACGTCGCTAGCATTGTGTCTGCCGACCTACTAACAATGATTGTCAATGCCAATGGTGGCTAACATTTAACATTTATAGACATGGGAAACTGAGAATACCAGGATGTATGTAGGTCTCCAGAATAACATTTTCTATTGGTGCCACTGAGGCTTTCAAATGGTGGCACTAGCAAATGACTAGTAGTACATTACTTTGAAAAAAGAAATTGGCCAATTACTTGGTACATAAAGATTAAAATTAAATTCAGTAATTATATTAGATTTTATGTTTAGACTGCTTTCATTCATGTGTAGGCTACTAGCGATAGGACCCTAGGCAGTTTTTTTGTCTGGACATGTGGAATCCCAAGCCAAAGTTCAAGGTCTGAGTATGAGTAGAGAAGTTATAAAGTGTTTTATTTACAGACGTGTAACTTATGACCTGAATTTCTCTCTGAATGTTTCAATATTTTATGATTATAAATGTTGTGTGTTTTGCACTTTTACAGTCAATGTAACCAAAAAGTTCTGATAACAGATGTATTCAAAAGTCTGCTTTCAATGAGGGGTGAACGTTGTTTGGGCTTTAGGACTCTATTCAGTTGCTTAAGCATTTAAGATGGCAAGAGATGCGGGATTTACATTAAATGCAGTCTTCAGCCACTAATGTGGTCATTGCCCTTTCGTTTTATTCACACTGCACTTCATGACATGGATTGAAATACAGACCTTAGTTTCTAACAGCAGTTCAACATCCAAAGATAACACTAAGTCTGTATGTCCATAATTTTATAACTGGTTTTTAAGTGTCTTTTGTCCCAATCTTGATAAAATTCTGTATTTAAACTTTTAGACAGGTTTAGGCTATTTGACATACCTATTGTGATCCCATCTGTCAAGTGTAAACAGACAAGTACAGGAAGAAGAACTTGTGTCAGAGTCATCTATGAACAGAGCTTTTGAAATATACGATCCTTCGCAGCCAGCTAAAATCCTGTTTGATTCATTATTTCTCTTCATTTCACCCTTCTCCTCTCCTATCCTCCCCTCCTCTCACACAGTGTATGCTGACTCATCATCTTTATTTAAGGAGAATTCTTCTTGATATTATGTTCAGACACTCAGCAGAACCAGAGCAAAACCGGACTGTTGTCACTGCTGTGGTGTCTGCCAATGAGTCAGAAACTTGTCCCATGCCGATTTCACCTTCTGGTTTGAATCAAATATTACAGAAAGAACATTTGTTTTGATTCTGTACATTAATGCTTGTCATTCTGAGACTATACGTAGCTTACATAAATCTCCCATTTGCTAATTGCATTTGCATATGTTGTGTAGGCTGGCCAACAGGGGGTGTGGTGAGTGCATCTATAATGAGAGACACTGCTGGGGATGGTGGTTGTGTGAAATGCCAGGACTGACTGATAGTGGCAAGAAGGGCTGCTCGATTTTGAGAAAGAATTGACTCGTGATTTCTTTGACAAGCATTGCAAATATGATTTGCTATTTTCAAACATGGGTGTAAACAATCATAGATAATATCACTTAAAATTAGAGATCAAAGCCTACATAATGTGCCATTAAACTGAATAAAAAAACAAGTTAAAGTCTAGTGCTTTTGAAACATTTCACACTTAGCACCAATTTGAATGAGCAGCCTGTGTCAAAATATTGAACTATTCATTCAAGCAAATGTCGTTTGCTATGTTGGTGCAGTTGCCATTGCACAAGAAACTGGAAATGCCACCAACTCTAACACTGACAGTTGCAAGTTCAATTCCATGAAGAGGTGAAACTTTTTGGTTGTATTTACAAAACTCAACCCTAACCTCAGTGATGCCTTCCCTAACCCTATCTTAACCTACATTCCAGTTTGTGACATATTTGTTACATTGTTGTAAATTCGTAAGATATGATACAAATACTGCTATATTGTAACGTTTTAACAAAATTGTAACATACTGTCTGTTTTATTGGCTCAGTGTAATGTATCCTAACATAACATACATTTGGCTACCACAGATGTACCTACATAGTAGGTAAAATAGTCAAATAAATTATTACTAATGGATAGGAAATAAAGAATTTCAGGCACATTAAATGGAAGGATGGTGAGTCAAGTTTTTAAATAAATGTCACTGCCAAGTCAGAAGGCAATGTCCCAGTATCACTGTCTGCCAGGTGGGCTTCCTAATCTGTATGGGGATGGTGAAACGGTTAATTATTGGGAAGAGAGGAGACAGCGTGCCACTGGAATATTATGGGAGGGCTGGAGGGAAAAGCTGTTGTATTGATTGATGTCTGGCAGTGAAATGTAGGGGACTGTTGCCTGTGGAATATTTAAAGGGGAGCTGGAGTAACACTGCTCAATATTTAAATAGTGTAGGCTACCAGTCAGTACAATAACATTAGTGTATGTTTGGCAGGATTGGTAAAAGCACCATCTCTTCAGCACAGTGTGGATTAGTTGAGGTTAGGGCTGTCACGATTATTTGAGTCAGATCTTTTTGCACAATATTTAGATTCCACAATCATTTGTTTACAATCTGAATAAGGTAGTTTTACACCGATGTTAGAAACGTCTCAAAAAAGACCATGCGAGTTATGTCAGTTTAAATCAGAATATCTAGCCCAAGGGTGCAGCAGAGCATTTGACAGTTCTGCGAAAATGTATAGGCGCAGATAATTTACTGAAAGTAATCTGCTTCTTAATGTCAAAATATTTAAACCCAGTTTAGCATATTTGCCCAATGTTATTTGCTCGTTAATAGACAAGCACTTTTCAGTTGTCTATTTGTCGCATCAACCTTGATCGACAAAAGAAAAAACGTAATCGTGTGTAAAATATTTTTACTAATATTTTAAGTCGAATTTTGTCATTTCCATCCATATTTTCTAATTAGATAATGCAAATTAAAATGCATATATAGAAATATCTGATGTCCCATTGCATAATTACGTTTGAAAATAAAATGAATCGTCCTTGTACATGTTTAACTGAATTAATCAACTGAGCATTGAACATGTTTTGCTACATTAGTAAGGCCTATATAATAGTTTTACAATGAGCCAGGTGCAGACTGGGGTAAAATATCGGCCCGGGAATCTGAAGTGGAACAGCCCGGGCGGATTATTATAATAAAAATATTCAAACAATGTAATTGTTAAAGTATTGTTAATTACTAAAGTACAAACATCTTGTTAATGTTGTGAATTACTTATGTAGTCACAGAAGAGCTCCAGCAGTCCTCCTGGCTGAAATATGTGCCCCACCAGATCACCTGAACATGCAGAAACACCTGATACCAGAGAAGACCACGTGCTCAATGTGCCGACAGTGTTGCATTAAGTGAGCCCATAATCATTTCATCAAAGGCAAAAATCATCACATTTTGTGGCATTATTGAAAGTAAGATGTTTGCCCACAACCAAACAGATAACAAATTGTAAATTTCTAATAATTTCGAAAAACTATTTTCAACAGACGTCACAACATACTGCAAATTTTGTGACCCGTGTGGCAGTATGTACAGGTATCAGGAATGGAAAGATGGTCTTCACAACTTTAATGACCATGTTATTCTTTCCATACATCTGGGCTTATTCCTGAGGAATTCCCAACAGGCAAGTAGCATGTGATATCGTAGTTGTAATCATTACATTTAATTTTCCTTGGATGCTATTAACATGTTTTTTCAGACTCATACAGCAGTTGGGAGAGCATTTGACAAACCAATTTTGGAAACTTTTGACAAACCAAAAGTTTCAAATCGTGAGATGACCTTCTCCATGGATACATGAACTTTGAGGCCCTGACTCTGCATGAATACACATTCTCTTGTGTGACTTGTGGCTACCATCCTCCAGTGGTGATAATGGACCTCAACAAGAAGGGTGTTTTCAGTATGTCTGGTAAGGAGGTTTCATGACAAGACTAGAAACTACTACAATAATGTGGCGGGTTATAATTTCTAATAGTAATGTTTTTGAAATCTTTGTGCAGTGAGTGATCTGGAGCCCCCACCAGCTGGCTACAATGGGGAAGTAAATGTGGAAGAGTTTTGGGATTCAGTGGAGCTGAAAATAATAAGCCGTGGATTTGTTACAAGTAAACAATGAGTTTATTCCTAAAGCATAACATCCTGTGAAATTATCATGCACTCATTCCCTTCAGTCGCTCAGAAAACATGTACATTTTATTAAATGGAAATGTATTTACTACTTTACCTAATTCATTAAATATTCTTATGACAATGTGTATGTCCTCTTAAGTGATCACCAAAATCTTTTCTGGTGAAACCATGTTACCACAAATGGGCACCCTGGATAGGCCCTAACACAAGAGAATCCAGCACTGTGTTGAATACAGAGTTTGCCAACCAGTTATACAGGCAGCTGAACAGGTGGATGTGAACGTAATGGAAGACAGACTCTGCAATGAGCTTATCATTCTCAAGGTTTGCAAAACATGAGTGCATCTAACATACAAATAGTAATTAGGGGTTCTCCGGTAGGAGAATTGTTATATATATATATATTTTTTTTTCCTTTAAACTGCTGAATAACTCAAAAAGTCCCTGGTAGAAATGCTGTAACTTTGCACACTGAAAATATAGACACGCAGACACCTGCCCCAATTCCTCCACCAGGGGCGCTACAGTACACGACTCAATTTGCTAAATTCAAAATGATGGCATTTCCACCCCGTTTGACCTATAATGCTGCATGTTTGTGTACAAGCCTCATTTCTCATGAGGAACAAAAAAGCCTCAAGAACCCATTAAATCCGCAATCTTGGATTTTTCTTTACAGTGAAAATTTGCCAAAACCTACTAAATGTTTCAACTTTTAAAAAGTCGGATTCACATGCCGTTCAGGTTACAGGTGTCGCATACATTCCTCCTTTGAACGATTTCGGGAATAAGAGATATCTTACAAGATGGTGGATAAAATGTCTGATTACTGTACAATATTTGTATGCAAAACATACAACATCTGCATTGCTTTATGGAACAATAACCTATACAGTTCATATTCATTGTGCCTTCTGACACCACCCCCATATAACACCACATGAATTTGTTTGCTGAAATCTCAAAGGACGGCCAAACGGCAGCTGCCAGAAATCTGACCATTTTCAACACAAGCTGATGCTAGTGCTAATAAATGCCTTTAAAACTCTTCTTCTCCTGAACCGTACATCGGATTTACTCGCCAGTAAATATTCAGACTCTAGGCCATACTTCTGAACAGGGCTGATAATGAAACTAGTTGCTATGTCAAAAGTCGACTGAACAATGACTTCACAAAGTTAGCCCTTTAGGCTAACTCTAATGACCACTATAAAAATGTCCTTAAAATCAACCTGTAATCCGATTGACCTGACTGTTGGCCTACAAGTGTCTCATATGTGCCTCCCTATAGGGTTGTAAGGAATAAGAGATATATTACAAGATGGCACCTGACACCTGACCCGATACACAGACACCTGACCCGATTCCTCCATGAGGGGCGCCACAGGCCACGCCTTAATGCATTTTTTCCACAGTAATGCCAATTTCACCCCGAAAGATAACCCTTTATCCTCACTCTAACGACCATGATAAAAATTACCTTAAAATCAACCAGTAGTCTGATTGACCTGACTGTTGGTGTACAGGTGTCTCATATATGCCTCTCCATAGGGTTGTAAGGAATAAGAGATAAATCGCAAGATGGCGGAGCAATGACATCAGTAAAAAGGTGGTTAATGTAAATCCATTGGACAACAGAAGGTAGGTCAGTATACCTTTGTCACACACAAACATAGACACACACACACACACACACACAAACACACTCTTAGTGAAACATTAAAAAAACATATTGTTGCAGTGTCCTACCACTGCGTTTTCCAGTGTTTTTGTCGATGGCCTTAGAGTGTTACTGTTGAGTCAGAAGTCTGTACGACCATACACATACAGACACAAATGTCCCCTGCCAGACTACTTTCCTGTGCTTACCCTATTGACCAACTTCTATGTTGTCTATCTCAATGTACATTACCCCAGCAGCACTGTCTTAGCCACCCACTCCATTGCCACCAGTGCAAGACTCTACACCTGAATTTTGCCTTCACACATTGCCTTATAACAAAAAAACTAGACCTTGGAAGTGGAACATGGCATTTGAGAATCGCTCAGTAGGGTATAAAGAATCCATATATAGTGTCAATACGTCTCCACTAGGGCGTTAAGACAATTTTCATGTTAACCCTCCATGGCCATGTCTGTGTCTATGCCTTTAGAAAGTGGACTGTAAATCAACAATAAATCTGACTGACCTGGCCAGCAGCATACGTGTTCTTATACATGTCTCCCTTATAAGGTGTTAAAAGTTAAGAGACTTTTACATGTAATTTTCTGTATTTACATTTCTGTAGTACATTTCTGTTATCAGGAAGCACAAGAATTACCTGTTTTACATAGACTTTGATATGCTGTTTACAAAAATATACTGTATAGATAAGGAATGTCTCGTTTTCATTATTGATATCCCAGCATGCTTTGCGGCTGTTCAATTTGTTCATGTTTATGTTTGTTTTAATTAAAAAAGGTTACAGAGCTTTGTTTTTTTGTGCTATTTTGTTATTTATGTACAGTGGTACACTCTTGAATGTTTTTTGGGGATTATGGTCGTTTTTGGGTGCCAACCATAGGAAGGAAGACCTTTCTGTTTTGTGTGCTTTGCTGCTTCATGTCATCTCTGGCATTGCGGAGCGCAAACTCTTACATGTTTTTCTTAGCCATGAGCACAGTTGATTTTGTGGTGACAGGAATCGCTAGAAAATCAGTGAGTTGTATTAATAAGGAATTTCTTGTTTTCTTTATCTGTATCCCAGTGTGCTTGGCAAATGTTTGATTGGTTTATGTTTGTAGTAACTGGTAAGGTGACAAAGCTTTGTTTTTTGTGCCGTCTCGTAAGTAATGGATAGTGGTGCACTTGAATGTTTTTGGGAACTATGGTCATTTTTGGGTGCTTACCATAGAAAGGAAGACCATTGTGTTTGGTGTGCTTTGCTGCGTCATGTCTTTTCTGGCATTGTGGCGATCTGACAGTTACATGTTTCTGCTAACCACGTGCTTGATGGATTTTTTCTGAGAACGAACACTGTATAGATAAGGAATATCTCGTTTTCATTATTGATATCCCAGCATGCTTTGCGGCTGTTCAGTTTGTTCATGTTTATTTTAATTAAAAACGATGGTTACAGAGCTTTGTTTTTGTGCCATCTAGTTATGTATGTACAGTGGTACACTCTTGAATGTTTTTTGGGGGATTGTAGTCGTTTTTGAGTGCCAACCATGGAAAGGAAGACCATTCTGTTTGGTGTGCTTTGCTGCTTCATATCAATTAAAGCAATCTTTTACATGTTATTACTGACCCTGTTTTTCTTTTTTCCCTGCTCGGAGAAACCAAATATTACTCTGGTTTCTCTTCAGTTCCACCAATAGTTGGCGGTGAGGAGTCTAGTGCATATTACTTTTTTCCCCTCCTTTAGTCTTTGTCTCTTTTTCCTTCCTTCTCTACTTTTGACGCGCCAGTAACAATGGCTTGACTGCGGCTGGTACAGTTTCCCCAGTCCACGGATAAGGCTGGGAAAAGAAGGACTGGGGAGGACAGGAAGATAACAGTGGCTTGACCGCGGCCTCCCTAGAATCCCCAGTCCACGGAACATGCCGGACCACAGAAGGACCCAGGGAAAGGCTCAGCGCCGCAACCCCCTGAACCTCTTGTCCACGGACAAGCCCCGGAACTCCCTCACCTTGAGTGGCAGATGGACCAGGAGGAAACGAAGTGCGAACCTCGAGAGGGACTAAAGAACCCCCGCCTACACCAGGAGCGAGTGGAGCACAAGGAGGTGTCGTCTGAGGCCCTTGGGTCTCCCGGCCTCCTGTTGCTCCTGCTCGCTCTGAGGTTTTTCCATTCCTGCCCAGGACACCCAGACCCAGAAAGAGCCAGGCCAGGACCCCAGCTGCCAGAACATCTGAGGACTGCTGGAGTCCTGAGAGGCCCGATTTTCTTCCTCATAAAGGAAAGTTATCACTTCTCATCCCTTACCTTTTCCAATAACCTCTTCAACTTTTACACCTTAACTCCTCCATTTCACTGAAAAGCCCCCCCCCTCCTTTTGCCTACCCCTACAGCCCCACCACCAACGGAATCATGGACCCGCGTACCGTCAGAAGACACAAGGCCATCACAATGATTCGCTTAAGGACAACAGAAGAACAAGCATCGATGCAAAGACTGGATTGTAGCAGATCGGTTATTCTGAAAGGGCTAGGCTATACCCCTTGGGACATAAATTGTCTGTTTAAGCTGCCGGGCCCACGAGATGTTTTTGAGATAAGTTTTAAGACACCCAAACTACTTGCAGAATTCTGGCAAAAGACTAGAGAGGACAGACAGAGACACATTCAGGAAATATCACGTAGAACCAATCACTGAACCAGAAAGAAAATCAGTCACCATCATCTTTTACAACGAGACAGTTTCAGAATACGACACACCCATGGTTAGCATGAGACGCACAGGTGGATTTGGAGGTCCGACAGATCCGGGACGAAGACGGGGTATGGACAGGAGCGAGAAAATGTAATATCACGCTCAAGCAGGACCCAGCTGGAACCATCACAGTGTTATATTATGGCATGCCAAAACTGTGCAGGAACTGCGGGGCATCAGGGCACCTCGCAGCAGACTGCACAGTAATCCGGTGCAAGAACTGCGGAAACGAACACCTCAACAAGGACTGCACGGAGGAAAGGAAGTGCAACCTCTGCGGGAAAGAAGGGCATGTTTTTAGAAACTGCCCAACCTCCTACGCCAACAGGGCTTGTTCCCAAAGAGGGGCACAACCGGACCCAACACAAACGCCAGAAGTCCCAGCACCAGAGCAAAGAACACCACCAGAACCAGCATCAACACAAGCCCCAGAACCAGAAGCACCTACTGCACCAGAACCACCCACCTCACCAGAAACAGTACCTTCACCGGAAATAATACCAGCCCTATCATCATCATCAGATGACGACGACTCAGACAAACCAGACACCAGTGGCGCCTCCTTAGATAACCCAGTAGACTCCGAACAAGAACCAGTACACCACGATGATACCCCGACCAACACAATGTCCAGCCTTGGGTCCCCGGTATCGCCTCTGTCCATATCCCTACCCATCTCGGATTACCCACACACACTGCCACTATTCACTGAGTTTGAAAATACACAGGATCGCAACAGCCAAGCCACACCAAAGTCCAGACCATCAGTGAAAAGCGAAACAAAAGAGATAGATATCACTCACCCCCCGGAAGACGAAGAACACCAGAACTGGCCCATCACCCCACAACAACCAATCAACCCCAAAAGAACAACAATCTAAGAGAAAAATGAAAACAACTGCAACCACAAGCAAAAAATCAAACACCAACGACTCCCCGCCAGCCCAGGAGCTCCCTTTCACCCAGATAACCCATTCCACACCTCACATCCCGGTAGCCACCCCCCCATATATACACGAACGCCGATCACTACCACATCACACCCAAACACAGCTAGGAGTACTGCGAGTGGGCCTGAGAATGCTGACAGACAAGGGGATAGCAGTACAACCATTGGTATGCCATCCACGCTGTGCCAAGAAGGGGGGTCCCTTCAAGAGTGAATTGAAACACACACACCACATAGTCAGCCATGGGCCGGTTGCAACACCACACGTTACTAACCATACTCATGGCTCTGTCAATAACACTTCCTTCCGTTAATGTCAGGTCGATCTATGATCCACACAAACGGATAGACATTGGGGGTATTTCAGAAAGCAGGTTTAGTGAAAACCTAGAGTGCATCTTACGATCATCTTTGTGCTTTGGGAAACCGGGCCCTGATCAAATTAATTAGTTATACTCTTTGGCAGAACGCTCTGACATCCTATGGAAATTGACATAATGCTCCCTGCGGTTGAATGCTAATTAACTTAATGAGAATCAAGTGTAATGTTAGTTCATCAATGTTGAACACATGCAGCGGGACAACAAAATCAGTTTTACCTCTAAAGTTAGTATTGCAATCTTATTCATGAAATTCCTTTTTTATTAGGAGTTAAACAAAATATAAAACATATAATCTGTCAGAATAAGAAATTACGCTAATTATTTTATAGAACCATGAAGATGATCCAGCTTCCTAGGTAATTCATCAAAGGTATCACAGTAATTCATTATTATTGAAACAAAATAAAAATTATATCCTTGACCAGAGGCGTTGTTAGGATCACAATACATTCGGGGCTTAGCACCCGCCCAACCCCCATCCCCCAGGGGAGACTTCTTTGCCACGCGTTTTTCATGGATTTGTTGTGATGCGGTGTGTTGTCCTAACCACATTCTTATTGGTTTTTAATATTAGGCCCACATTAGATTGTGTCATCTCTCTGGAACCCGAAATATTCCCAAACAACAGAAGATGATTTATTTTCGGCACCAAATCATCCCTAGTCTCTATCTCATTGTCCTCTGGGTTCATTTTCTTAATCAAGCCTCTTCCTTTCCGTAACAGCAAGCCCTACTCTGCACTATTCTTTCGCAGTGCACTTTACGCCGCATCTTCATGTTTCTGACTGGTCAATTTGATGTTCAGAGTACCACCACAGCTAGTATCTCTCCCCGACCCGCGCATGTTGTTCCTTTATTGGCTTTATTGGATATTTCGTTAGTTATAGAGCCATCATGGAATTGGGATGTTTTAAGAAAACTCACTTTAACTCACTTTTAATAAATTGGGACGAGTGAGAGGCATGAACAGAACAATGTGTTGTATAGTTTGATTGACCGATATGAGACATACAGCTGGACATTTGAATTGTAAATCTTTATTGTCTTAAAATAGCAAAAGGTAGGGGAAGATGTGTTGTAAGAGCACTTGAAGATAGATTGTGCACTGTAGACTGACACGATCGTGTCTTTCGTTTGCCAGACTCCGACCTTTATACTAATAATCTGGAATCGCAATTTGAACATGTGCGATTTCAAAAGCGCAGAAAGCTGCGATTTCGGCTTTTTATTTTTATGCACAATCAAAATGATAATTTTTACTGGTGCGATATCATATTCGTATTTGTAAACAATTTATTAGGAGTTGATTTTAGAATCCGTTTGCCCTTCTTAAAAATAATAATTCACATTATTAGTATAAAGGTTGGAGTCTGGCAAGCGAACCGCACGATTCGCTTGCCACGATTAGGGCTTGCTGTTGAGAGAGGAGTTGATGAGTTGATAAACTATGACAGCCTATTCGCCAACTGTCATAAGATGTTTTTCTACCATGCCGTACTTCAAAACTATGATCGTAACAAATAATTCTGCTTTGTATTTTATTATTTCTTAAGATAATTCAAATGCTTAAATAAATAGTCTTTATTTCTGTGTAGGCTATTGGTGTATTTCTTTATTATAACGTATTGTAACTGTGTCCCTGTCCATAATGAGTTTTCTAAGTGTTTTAAATGACCAGTCCTGACTCGTGTGGGTATGTAACTGTTGAGAGGTGATTACTTTTTTCAGTGCTTTGTAGTGCATTGGGGGGTCCCAGGAGTAAGGGGTCCTATGGTCTAAGGTGCAGAGTCCCAGTGGTCTGATAGTTGTGGCAAAATAGAATGTATTAAAGAAACCAACTTTATTTTGCTGTTTGTGTATGTTGGAAATGGTGAACTGAGACCCCGCACCGCTATGAAGAGTGGGACATTTGGGATCCCCTTACCCCCTTTGTTCTCCTTTTTTCACATAGTCAGCCTGCTTACCCACTCCTGGTCACTGCCCCAGATGAAGCTGTAAATGGTCTTGTAAATACGTCTTGCTGTCTGTATGTTTGGTGGAAAACCCTTACCTATGTATGCCAGGATTGGGTAAACGATAGCTTTGATAACTAGGACCTTCCCAGTCATCGTGAGGGATCGCCCTTGCCAGCCACCGATTTTCTTTCTGAGCTTGGCAAGGGCGTCCTTCCAGCTCCGGAGTCCGGGGGACACAGTTACAGCAATTCGATCACTCACCACTGAACAATGCATGGTAGCCTGGACTAACATAGCTTCACCCAAACTTATGAATAGGCACACGGACATAGCGTGGATGGCTGTCATATGCTGCCTCCCCACCCGGCATTTAATGTACACCAGGGGTATAAGCCAGAACAGATCAATGCCCGCACGGCTGTAGAGAGACAGAAACGGAAGATCACATCCTTTGGCAGTGCAAGGTGGCACAAGACATCTGGCTCATGATCTCTGCTCTTCTCACCAGGTTGACTGGCACGGCTGCGATGACCCTCCAGGGCATCCTCTTCGGACCACCAGCGGGACTCCAATCACCCTAGGAGAGGAATGCCTGGAGGGTCGTCAACGCCACTAAGCAGACCATTTGGGACATGAAACGTAAGGGTTTTTCATAAACAGGACACTCCCCATCATCACTGCCAGAATCCTTCAGAAGACCATCAAAGAGTACATCACCCTGGACACTCATCGCCTCGGGCAGGACACCGCCAACAGCCACTGGAATATCACTGGTCCGAACGAGATAATCATCACACCCCCCGCCATCAACCTGCCCAATCCTAAACCCACCTCGGTGCCCCCAACCCCGAACTCCCCACGAGCAGCCGAGCAGAGATCAGGAGCCACTACCTTGCACTCGACCCCTCCTACAGCCGTGCAAATTACTGGTCATTTAAACCACCATAACCGATCTGCTACTCCACATGGACAGAAACACATATGCACATACCTCAATCAGAATCAATTACTACATGCCATTACTTATTCACTGCAGTTAGCCTACTCTTGCTTTGCCCTGGTTTATGTTTTAACTGTGTGCAATTGTTTCTTTTAGTTTTTTCCTAAATACATCCTAAATGACACGACCATAAACAAATAACAGCCAAATGATTCAATGAATGCAATGTAACTTGTAAATAGTGTAGATATTGAAAATAGGATTGATGTTGTATTGATGTTAATTTGATGTGAAAAGTAAAATCAAATAAAAGAGATATTTTCCCTGCTCTTTTCTCCCTCTTATTCTCTGCTCACCCACCTTTACTGTCCCCTCTTCTTCTTTATGGACTGGGAGATGACAGGAGTAACAGTGGCTTGACCGCGGCTCGTTTGTTTTCCCGGTCCGGCGGATCGGGCCGGGAAGAGAAGAACCGGGGAAGAAGGATGAGTAACAGTGGCTTGACCGCGGCTCGTCCCTGACTCCCCGGTTCACGGACCAAGCCGGCCAACAGAGAAGGACTGAGGAGAAGGGAAGAGTAACAGTGGCTTGACCGCGGCCCGACCTGACTCTTTAGTCCACAGAACACTCCCGGTTTTCTATCCATTTCCCCCAATGGTCCCAATTTTTTCTTTTTCCAGTTCGGACCAGACACCGGCCCGGAGGAAGAACCGAAGGTCTACAGAACTAGAGGACAGCAGACGGACCAGGACCAGGCACCATTACCACCAGAGGCGCAGAGGAAGGACCTAAAGAAACCTTTTAACACCAGGAGCGAGCGGGCCACAGGGAAGTACCTCGCTGACCCTTGGGTCAGAGGCTTCCAAGTGGATCTGCTCGCCCTTAGGTTGTCCTCCCTCCCCTCATACAGGACACCTAAACCCCCCCCCCCCCCCCCCC
>JACXGI010003094.1:0-65902 GCA_016801175.1 Esox masquinongy | reverse complement strand
CACACAGACGACACACGCGCACACACAGACGACACACAAGCCGGCATCTAGGCTGTGTGACTGTGTGGAGGCCTGGGGAACAGATGGGATGTCCTGACTGGGTCCCCCTGAGGTGCTGCTGACAACCATGACAGAGCATGGGGCAGAGCCACAAAGCACGTGTGCGTGCGTCTCATCGTGTGCGTGCGTGTAAGGAAGTGCCGGCACACACCGCTTTTCCAAATAATTAATCAGCACCTGCCCTGTTTGGGCGGCAGGGCCCGACCCCAAAGGAGGACATCCGTGGGGACACGTGTCCTCAACCTGTCGGTGCGCCGGTTCAGTAACGAGTTAGCGAGCAACGTAAGAATGTGTCCCCCCCGAAGGGTTTGAGTCACAGTATTCACTCTTGTAACAGACACTGTTTCAGCAGACCACACAGTCACCCAGGACATTACTACACACGAGTGTGGTCCCGGGAAACGAACCTACCGACCTGGCTTTTCCAGCACCATAATCAAGCAACAGATACGACTACATTGGCTGCATGTGTGGTAGTGCCCTCTGTGGCTGCTGGTGGGTAATCTGGAGTATAAATCAGGTAGTGTGTGTGCGTGCGTGCTTGCGCCGAACTGGTGGGCTAAGTGATGTGGGTGTGGTGCTCAGGGCTCCAGTTTCAAACAGACAGCCATGCTCCGTGTGCCGCTAACAAACAGCACGTGCGAGTAGGCGTGTCCTAAACACAGAGACGCACGCACACACGCACACCTTTTTCATACCATGATGACTTTTCTCAAAAGTACCAAAGAACACCTGAGCTGGGTGAACTAAAACATAAATTGCCCACTGTAGGCAATGTGGAGGGGTCACCTTCTGAGGTAATGTGTAACAATACAAGATGAAAGGAGACACTCGGACTGACCAGAAGTCAACTTCACAGGTGCTGCGCTCGTTCAAGCAAGAAAATGATTCCAAAACTGAATAGTTTAAGCAACGTGAACGGGAAGTTGATTATTTCTTTATTTATTTTTTTTACCTGCCTGCGTTTTCTGCCAATTAATTAAACCACAATAAGTGCTTCATGACAGGGAAGTGGACCTTTGCTGTTAAATAACAGATCTCAAATAAGCAGGATTTAAAATAGAGTGATAACTCTGGGGAACAGATTAATATCTCAAAAACATTTAAGAAATATTATTTTTTTTAAATGTTGCTGCTGTAAATTTATCCATAAAAATGTAAATGTATCAAAATTAGCATGGAAAAAGTTAGACTGATTCTAGCACAGCTTGCTTCAATCACAGTTGATTAAACGGACTGGCCAATAACAGACGTCGTCAAAAAGATCCGCTGATTGTATTGGCACCTCACATCTGTGGCTCCACATTGTTTGAGGTGGGGTTTTCTGTCGAAGGGGGGGTAACACCATCGAAATTCACCATTGGACCGGCGCCTGAGGGGGAGTGCTGTCTATTCAGCCCTCCCATTCTGTCACGGCCTCTCTGACTCCCTGTTGCGCTCCAGGGCCAGATGGGAGGCGAGGGAAGGAGGGAGCCAGGGAAAGGGGGGAGGAGAGGGGCTGAAGAGGGAGAGAGACGGGCAGAAGGTCACTGGGGAAAGGGGAGGGCCATGTCAGGAGCAGTTAAAAGGTGACAGGACACACGTGTATTGGAGAGGAGGATCCCTTGGTCAAAAAGCGGGACTCAGTGATGCAGAGTACTAAACTACAGTTTACATACTAATTAAACTACGTTTTGTCGAAGATTGATGGTGGGTGAACTGAAAATACCCAGGATTAATAAGGACCAACAAAACACTGTATATTTGAATCCAGTAAGGGAATAGCTGGTTTCCCCTCATACATTCTTCAACTCAACCGATGAGTTCCCATTTGAGTGTAATTAACACGGCAAGAACTGCACAGCTCTATAAATAAGACAATCATGAATCTTCACACTGCTTCACCATTTCAGCCATTCACAACAGAACACCATTCATCATGTAGTCAGGCCCTTGGCTATTGCAGTGACTGGGTTCTGGGTTTAAATCAGACTTTTTGAGAACTTAAAACGTTAATATAAATTTAAATGCATATACACCTAATATTGAAGCAGACGCGAGAATGTCAACATTAGGGGAAAAAAAAAGTTTGCAAGCAAAACCATAGCAGTTGTTTCAGTGAACGGAATTGATGCAAACCAGAGATCCGCATAGAACAAGATAATCATGTCGCTGCCCTAACAACATGTCATTGTACCCAGGAAGTGCAGGAAGTGAGTTAAGCAAAGCCCCTCAGAAACATATTGGCAGTATTTCAAGCTGATTTTGGGATGAGTCAGCCCTCTTCATTCTCTTCTACCTGCCTGTGCAAACTAGCCACTTGGGAATTGCGATATTAAAAATAGCCTGTTAAAGTTTTTTTTCTTAACTACTACTCAGTTGTCAGGTGGACCGCAACTACAAACGGACGTTGTGTTACATGCAGATGTTAGGCCAGACCACTGGAACATCTGAGGAAGAGGCCAGGAACGCTACACACTAACGTACCCCATTAAAATAACTAGGCTGCAGGCTTGGCGTGTTCGCTACATTAAACTCTGATTACAGGTTGTTTTTGTCGTTTTATTACAAAAGTAGGCTCAAATGTTTGTGTCTATCAACAGTATACACACAAACATGTCAGTTAGATATCTGTATACAGCACAGCCTGGTAGTTTCTCATCTGAAAACTAAGCACATGTTGTTTATACTAATGTACTTCAGCCCAGCTAGAGACAGACTGGGGCTTTTGGGGAGGGAGAGAGAGATGGAGGGAAAAAGAGTGAGTGGAGGCAAGGTTGAGGCCCAGAAAGGGGAGGGGAGGAATGAACCCCCTATTGTCAGGGCCTGAGGAGGACAGAAAGACGGATGAAGACGGAGCAGGGGAAAATCAATGTTGGGGCAGAAGGCGGCTATGGAGCGGAGACACGGGGGGTGGGGGGGTATAGCATCATCGTGCCGTCGGGTCACACTAGAGCGCGGCGCACCGGGGGTTCTGGGCCGGGGGCTCGGCCCAGGGGGAGCACAGCAGTCTCAGAGCCATGTCTCAGAGAATGAAAACTCAACTCACGTCGTAGAAAATTGCCCGGAGATAGCCTACAGACTAGATTAACGATAAACCAAATCAAGCAATGACAAACTACAGGTAAGCATTTTAACGATTAGACAGCTACAACACATCCAAAACATGGTTGATGTTTAAGTCAGTATAACTGTTGGTTGAAATGAATGCTGTGTTATTTGAGGCGCAACACGCACACGCACACACGGGGTCAGTCTGATAATTTGTTAAACCTTGACGTGATGTCCCTCCATGTAGCGCGTGGCATCCCTGAAGAGTCGGTACATGACAAAGCCTTGGGGGTCGATGCTGTCAATCAGAGGGTACGCCGTCTGGGTGAGAGAACACACATTACATCAGAGCCTCACAGCTTTCACACATCGGATGCTTCTACATATTCATGACTAGAGGACAGCCATAGTTACACGGCTGAATTTGGCCTGAGGACCGGGACAGACCGAGCGTTGGGGCCGAGCGTCTGGGTCGACTTCCCCGGTTATCACTCACAGTCCGGGAAGCCTCAGAGCAACAGGCTGTTACAGAACTAATTAGCTACTTGGTTTAGTTAGCGTTACCGGTGGACAACAGACGAGATGCCAATAAGCCCACCAGGAAAGCAGGTAGGGAAATACAGATTTTGACAGGCCCAGATTTTACCACCCACACCATTTCCCTGAAAAAAGGGTAAAAATACAAAATAGTAAAACTTCATTGTTTTCAAATCTCATATGGGATTTGAAATGGAGAAAGACGGAAAAAGAATCTAAATGGTCTAATCACCCGTCAGGTGTAGCTGGTAACAACAAACAATTCCAACGCCTTGGCCTGCAGTTAACCTTCATGGGTTAATGATCTAGCTATGCTGTGTTGGGCAAACTGGAGAAAAGCCACAGACAGGCCCCAGTTTGACTTGGCCCAGTGCCTGGACCTTGAACATATCTTGCAACAGAGACCGTTTAACAAACCAAAACAGAAGCCAACTGAACAAACTGAACCCCCCCCACCTCAAAAAATGAGGGACTGATCTAAATTGGTCCAGCTGAATCTCTTGGGATTTATTTTTTGCTAAATGTCTCCCCTTATGAGTAAACGTTTTCTCAAACACTGCAAAGACCCATAATGAAAAAAAATTAAAAATAAAACCCTGCTGCAGGTCATGGAAACACTGAGGCTGACCTTCATGTACTGAACCCACACCGTCCCAGGTGTAAATCAGAGGCCAATTAGAATCTGAAAGGAGCACAGCTAATTTGCATATACATGTGGGCATAAATTGGTCTTTTCATCCCAGCAGGCAGCCCTATTGGACGTTCGCCTGTTGGCTAAGACATCAGTAATTAGGAGAAACCTTGGGCCGTGGACTGCTGGAGCCAAAGTAACAAAAAAGTCAAAAACAAAAAAAACAACACAAACACTAGGGATAGAGCTGTGGCCATAAGGTCTCCCACCCACGGTTCTGTATGCGGCTGAACATGGGGGTTTGCGGCAGCCCTACACTACGGATTGTTGTTTGAAGGAATCAAGAATGATCGAGACGTCCACAGGGTTAGACTGAAGTGCTGGATTTGTTTCTGGGTGACTGGGGGAACAGAATGTCAACAGGGGAATTAGGTGCTGACAGGTGCAATGTTAACAGGTGCAGCTGTATGGGCACAGGAAACCAGCTAGGCTTCATCCAGCAGTAAGGGCACCTCTGATTGGCTGGAGCGGAGACAGGCTGTGGCAGGTATTAGGTAACCAGCTACAGACACTAATCCCTACAGACCCTAAACACTTCTTCACTACAACAAGACGCGCACCAGGTGAGAGTACTCATCAGAGCAGAACTGCAAATGCTGCATTTAAAAAAAGAAAAAAAAAAGAAATACATGAGACAGATCTTTCAATTCGTCACTGATCCATGACAGAACAGGTGCTGTAAAAAGGAGTTACCCACCATGCCTGTTTCTGCAGTGAAGATGACAATCTCGTAGAGCGGTGCAAGCTGCTGGAACAGGTAGTCGATACCTGGCCTCTTCTTGAAGCGCCAGCCTGTAGCCAGCTGAGGAAAGCAAAGTACCAACAGCAGTAAATATAAAACACCTAAAGAAATACAACTAGCCACTACCAACACCAGTTTATTGAACACTAGGAAAATACAACTAGCTACCCTCATGTTATAAAGTGGCAGTACAATGTGGCATGATTTCTTTTTCCAACAGCCTAAAAAGAGCAGCTTAAGGCAAACTAAGCCTTTCGGTGACAACCTAGTTGCAGGCCCAGCCAATGTTTTTACACCGAAAAAAAGCTGGATCTAAGCCACACGTCTGCTAAGGGCAGGGGCTGGGTTACGGCTGGCCGCGCCCTGCCTGTCGACCACACGGCAACTAGTGGTGGGGGGGACACATGGAGAGAGCTCAGGTAGGGGGGCCAGGCAGGGTTTTAAGTATAAGCAAAGGTGGGGTTAGAATAGAGGGGAGGTGCTCCAGGAGCCAGGTGGGGCCACAGGTAACGGTTGAGCGGAGGGGGACATTCTAGATAAGAGGTAGACAGGTGGTGAGCCCCCAACGACCCGCAGGCCAGATGGCCCCGCGCACGCACACGCACACACACCTTGCTGTGGGCCCAGCTATATCTTGTACGTACCGACCACTCGGGGTGCAGCAGGACGTCAGTCAGCTCCAGGACCAGGGTGTAGGGGGGCTGATAGTAGGGCTCCCTCAGGGGGTCAGGAAGCAGCTTGGGACTGGTGGGCTCAATGATCATCTGGGGGGGGGGGGGGGCACATGACGTCAAAATAATGGAGGGTTGCAACAATATTACTGCAAGCTGATTGACAGAAACCAAACTTAATTCTATGGAACGTGACGCTTCTTACAAACACCTTGTCTTTTAAAACACAGGTGAGTGAGTTTGCAAAGAAGCTAAAGGTTAACATTGTATTTTTATATAGGAACAAAGTCTGTCAGCACAGAAGATATATTGTGCACGTTTTATGTCACTACTAGATTATGGGAATATAGGAAACAGGCAATGAAGCAGCATCTGTACTCAAATCTCCGGATGCAGCGTCTCATTTGGCCTAGAGTTTTACAGGTGTATAAATTCTTTTTAAAATTTCAAAAAAAAAAAAAATACCCCCTTTGCCCATCTAAGAACATCAGTTAAACAAGCTCTCAGGACCGGTTAGTGCTGGAGATTCCACGGGCCTACACAGAAATGGGTAAAACTGCTCTAGAATATTTTGCCCCACACTCAAGGAATGCGTTTAAATAAGAGTGATCTTAAGTTAAATGTTTTAGTGCCTACAATAAATACATCAGAGCCTCATCAGAATAAAAATCTCTTATAAATGATATTTTTTCCTTCAATGATTGTTTTTCTTAAAATGTAAGTACAGCAAATCGGGGGTACCTCTTTTACTCAATTAAATCCATTCTTATATGAGAACCGTAAGCCCCATTTGGATAACCAGGGTGTCTGCTGAAAGATTTGCCATTCCAGCAGTGCCTTCCAATCTTTGGTGTGATTCACTACCATAGAAATGTACAATTTTGTTATTACACATAACCTATTACATAATGAATTAGGGTTACTGTGAATCATACCTCTGAATCCTTAAAATAGTAGAGCAGGGTTTTGTTTCACCAGGACCCCATTTATTACAATGGATACACCCTCTGCCCAAAAAACAAAACACTCAAAACCACAGTTATCACCATATTCATTCAATGTGTTGTAGTTTAAGAGAGCTGTCATGTTTTTTTGCTTGTGTTTTTTTTTTTAGGAAGAGGGGAAGTGAACTGCCTTGCTTGCAACGTTTAACTGACAGGCAGAACAGTTAAATTGGGTTGGGAGGACAGTTATGGCGTTCAACTGAAATCGTATTAGTTCACTTCCATCAAAAGGGTTAATGTCTGTTTATTGTCACTTTGTATGTGTTTTTATTGTAGTAATACAGGGCTCAGCTGTAAAGCAACCTGAGACTCCGCTGTTTTCCCTGTACAGATAAAAAGGTCAAATAAAATATAAATTACACAACCCTTGTGAGGTGGAGGTAGTGGCTTAGACCACTGGATCCACAAAGCCACTGTTTCATCTTTTTTTCAAATTTGATTTGTTTTGTTTTTAATACAATTTTCTGATTGATTGACAGGTTACATTTATATTCAAGTAATTCAGCAGACACTTTTCTTATGCATACATATTTGTAATTTTTCCATATTAGTCCGCAGTGGGAATTGAACCCACAGCACTGGCGCCACATTTACCAAGAGAGCTAAACAGGACATGTTCTGGCTTGGCAGGGTTTTGTTGGAACAATTCAGCTGGGCACAGTACCAGCTTTTGTTTCACTCGGCTGCCAGATCCTGGTCATTCAAGAACATAATTTGAAGTGTTGCCCGATGCTTGAGAGGAATGAGACATGAAGGAATACAGCAGAGCTGAGGAAGAGGTCTCCCTAGCGAGCAGAACGGACTACCAAACTGACCTTTGTTTGGGGAGCTTTCTGGTGCCCAGTGCTGCTGAGGCGTCACCCAATTGGTTGCCACACTGGAGAGAAAAGACGTCCAGCGGCTTTGAGATCCGGTTCCCCCCCAACTGGCCCTCTGCAGATTCCATCTACATCTGACCATCTCACACGGCTCAAGCAATGACCGAATACAAAGTCTAGGCCTTAGGTTAACTAACCATTAGCAATATAGAGCTCTCTGCAAGCACTGGAACAGTGAAGCATTTTTTTCCACCTTCTTTTGAAGCTATTCTTTGATAGGAGAAACCCGTACAACCTTTCAGAAATGTCAACACTATGCAAATTCCAGGACACCAGAAGTATAAGGACAATCGGCTTGACAGGTGTTTCTGGTTAGTCGGGTGTGTGTTGTAACATAATGTGCAGGCGTAAAGTTCTCAATAATGGTAGTCCTTGCATTTAAATTTAAAGTGTGCTATTGGTGTCTGTTAACATTAGGCCCAAAGATGTCAAGGGAGTCGTCATAAGGGTGAAGAAAAACCTGAATCATAGCCGTAAACCAAAAACTGGTTTGAAACATTGATAAATGTAACAGCAGCAATGGTAAGCAATCGCAAACAGCCTGACAGGCCAATGAAGACCTCAATGCTCACTATAGTATAACACGATAAAAATAATAATAAAAATTTCAGGAATACTAGGAGGTTGGTGTCCAAAGAAGACTTCACCGTCTTAACTACAGAGGCTACACTGTAAGGTGCAAACCCTTAGTTAGCCTCAAAAACAAAAAGGTCGGGTTAGAGTGTGCTAAAAAGTACCTAAAATAACCTGCTGAGTTCTGGATAAAAATCTTGTGGACAGGTGACACATATGTAACAAAGTGACGGCCTGAGCAAAGTAGGGAGAAAAAAAATACTGCCTCAGGTCAACAACATACTACCTCATCTGTAAAAGTGGAAAGTACTTGACAGGCCAAGGCTATTTATATGTTAAATCAAATGAATGCCTTTCATTTCCTGAAGTGAAACTAAAGGCAGAAATACAAACACAACAAAAACAACAACAACAACAACAACAACAACAACAACTGAAGATCGCTGCATTACAGGCCTGGCAGAGCATACCCAGAGTACAAACCCAGCGTTTGGTGGAGTTAATGTGATTATGTGCAAAGGATTTGATTATTCAAACCCCTGACAAATTCTCTCAAATTACTGAATTACAAATGGTACATTGAAATTGAGCTTTGTAAGATATTGGCAAAAAATCCCATCTGAAAGCAGGTCCAAATATTTTGTTTTTTGGTCAGATGAGAACCAGATTTTCCATTTTAAGTTTTGGACAAAAAGCTCTGGGTGTGGCGCATACCTTACACTGCCCAGGCCTGAAGACTCACCATCCCTACAGTGAAGTATGGTGGTGGCAGCATCATGCTGTTGGGATAATTCTCCTGAGCATAGACTGGACATCTTATCAGAATTCATGGAAGCACAGACAGCTCAACATACAGGCAAATACTGCAAGAGAAACACCTATCAGTAGGGCAATTATCCCAAGCACAAGCCCAAAGCAACATTTTAATGGCAGAAAAACTAAAAGTCAAAAAGTTCTGATAAAAATTTCAGTTGGAGTCTGTGGAACCACTAGACCAATTGCAGTCTACAAGCATCGTCCACCAACCTTAAAGATCTGGAGTATATCTGCCAAGACCAGGCTAAAATCACTGTGTGCAAAACAGGTACAATCTTACCCCACAAGCCTAAAAGCTGTTATTGGAGCAAGACTCGTCTCAACCAAATGCTAAATGGGGTTTGAATGCTTACGCAAGCAACACTTCAGTTTTTTCTTACCAATATTCCCCTACCAATAACAGAGAGATTGTTTTTTTTTAAGACATCAAAGAGAAAAATATTTCAACGTACAATCCGTAACTCAGTTTTTTAACAGGAGTTTTTTTTAAAGTATGTCAAATGTCATTGAAATCATCTGTAATGCTTGACATTGCCAAATGAGAAAACGGACACTGTCCTCCACTCAGCCAACTACAATGTACCACTGAACACCTCAGTGATCTTCATCTAAATCTCTCCTGTTGAAACTGCTTTGAATCTCAAACACACTTCAGCACTGTCACTAACTGTTTTTTGTTTTTTTTTACACCATGACAGTTTTATTTAGATGGACTTGCCTAGAAGACTAGATGATAAATATTTTTATAGCGCAAATGGGTGAAAATGGCAATTGTTGCACATCACCTTTTGAGGTAACGTGAATCAAAAAAGATGCAGTAGGGAAGAAATTAAAACCCTCTCACACTGGCACAGAAACAACTCTACTATCACCAGCAGCAGTAAGTGTTCAACAGAGTGCACCATGTTAGTTAACAGGCAAACAACATTGTCAGTAAGTTTATATGCTTTCCAGATCTGGTTCTGACTAGTGCTGTGTTTTCTTCATCTGTTTACAGTTTCTGTTACTGATCACCTACCTGTCTGTAGTCTTTGAAATACTTAAACGTCCTTCTCAACTGCTGGATAACCGGAGCGTCTGTAAGAGAAATCAAACAGGACAGGAATTAAAGTGCACGGACATGGCATCAAATATCTCTACACAGGACAAACATCCATGACTGTTGAAACACTAGCGTAGGGAGAGTTGGGTGGTCCATGCATGCTTCTGGACCAATCCCATATAGACTGGGTGGCCCAAGCTCAGTGCACTTGTAGAGATCTGAGAGGATATGAGCATTTGAGTGACGTGGTATCACTTCCACACATCCAATCAAAGAACAAGGTGGAGCCATCACAGCATTGCCTTTCAATTTACACATGTTCTCTCTTAGGCATCCACAAGTGCACAGGGCGAAGGACCTACGTGCGATTAGCAGACCAACTCCAGACCACGTGGATGAATGTAGAAATGTCCACAGCTGCAGGGGCCAATGACTGACAATTAAAAAGCACATCTCCGGGGGACGCCAGCGTCGGGCCCAACAGATAACATCTCTGCAATTTGACAGCAGATGCTACTAGTCAGCAAAAGCATGCAGCCATGGGTCCGTGGGATGTGGGGTCTTTGGGGAAAGAGAGAGTGTGAGAGATGGAGTAGGTCTCTATGGGCCTATTGCGTGCGCCATGCCTCTGGCCCCTGTGTTTAACCAGGCAGGCCCCTCTGGGCCCCCCAGGCCAGGACCAACAGCATGTCAAACACCCCCACCCCTTCAGCCTGGCTGCGGCGTGTGTGTTTTCAGTCCTGCATGTTTGATTAGTCCTGGGAGTGAACACACTCTTCCAGGGAGCGTGGGACTGTGACCGGCCCCGTTGACAAACCACTCCCTTGGGAGCACAGAGCCAAGCCAGGCTAGAGAGGCGGAGGCGATGATGTTACTCACCCCTGCAGAAAGATGCTGTGTGCGCGCGCGCGTGCTTTAGGCTAGGGTTGATCAAGGCAGGCTATTATCATGATAATAAAAAGGATGAGTGCTTAGATTGGTAGGATGACAGTGAACAGAGGATGACAGAAAGAGGACGATGAGGTGAAGAACATTTGTGGGCCTGGCCTCACAGCAACCCCTGTGATGAGTGACTGGTTAGGAAGCAACTACTCCCTCCAGATTAGGGGCGTGGCCTAACAATGGCCATTCTGTCACAAAGACACTCCACTTTCTCCACTAGTAACTGCTGGCTGTCACTACACATGTGATCAGATTTAGGCGAAAAACAGAACACCCACTATGGCAAAAAACAACAACATAAAGCCGTCCTTTACCACAGTTGGAAATGACATTGAGTCAACGGACGACCGTTGCAAAGTGACGACCCCCCTTTGACAAGCAACAGTGCAATGGCACCACAACCCCCAGCCCAATCCTTATTGTTCTGTGTCGCCGAGGCAGCCCATTGTGGTTAGTGGAAGGCCATGTTGCTCTCTGGAGGGATGTCGATTTAAAACGGGGGAGAGTCAGGAAGGGAGGGAGGGACGAGAGGGAGGGAGGGAGAAAAAGATTGATGGCCCGGGCTCCGGACGTAACAAAAGCCTCCTTTAATCCTCGACAGGGCTGGCATATGCTCCGCTAGTTCGCCAAAGGCCATTATTGCTCAATTGCCTTTCTTCTCCCCCCTTTCTTCTTGGGGAGGGGGGTGGTCTTGCTTTTCTTTTCTCTTTCGGCCCATGCTGTCAGTCGAGTCTTTCAGAGACACACGGTGGTCCGGCCTGTCCTCCAGGAGAGGAGGGGTTCCAGGCGGGGCAGGAAGAGAAGGCCGAAGAGGAGGGGTTCCAGGCAGGGCAGGAAGAGGAGGCCAGAGAGGAGGGGTTCCAGGCGGGGCAGGAAGAGGAGGCCAGAGAGGAGGGGTTCCAGGCGGGGCAGGAAGAGGAGGCCAGAGAGGAGGGGTTCCAGGCGGGGCAGGAAGACGAGGCCAGAGAGGAGGGGTTCCAGGCGGGGCAGGAAGAGGAGGCCGGAGAGGAGGGGTTCCAGGCGGGGCAGGAAGAGGAGGCTGGCTATCTGTTCGTTTCTAGTCCCGGAGGTCATGTTCCTCCAAAAGGCTGCATGTCTTTCAGACAGACCCAACATGGAGGTTGTAAAGAACAGCCATTCAGAGTCACAGCAAAACACAGCCTAACTCTTAGAGGGCCCGTCTTGGGTTAGATAACGGGTGTAGAGGATGAATAAAACCATAACAGAAGAGGCCCTCCAAGTCCTAAAACGGCTCTGAAAAGTACGGCACAGCGATGTAAGCCTAACAAAAGCATTTCAAAATGTGCTTGCCAAAGGCAATAAATGTTTTCCTTAACGCTAAACACAGACATCTGGTGCTTGAATTCTGCATCCGGAATGTTTATTAATTCCACATGCTGGGCTAAAGCAACAGTTACCAACCACAATGAAACACTGGTGTGTGGTATGTTCTTTTGATGAACAATGCAGACTCCGTTCTGACGAACAAACTATTTATTCTTTAAAGTTTCTAGTGCCACAAATACACAATAACAGGTCTTCAGTTCATAGCGCATGGCGGACACGTCCACCCACGCCAAACCTTTCTGATTCACACCCTCTCTCTCGCGTCTCTTCCTCGTTTTAAGTTCCAACTTCCCTTGGACGCGGGCAAGGAGGAGCTGTCCGTGGTGCTGACCTGTGACAACTCAGGACTCATGAATAACAAAAAGCTGGCATTGTGACAGCAGCCAAGGAGCCACGGGGGGGGGGGGCAGGTCTGTCTCAACAGAGCAGTCTCAGGGACCCCCCACCCGTCAGGTAGTACGTGTGACTTCACCGCGGCAACCCGCCACTCAGCATCAGCATCACGCCGAGCCGGATCGGAGGCCCTGGCTCTGAATGCCGACACTTGGCGTGGCGGCGTGGTCCGGGATACGAGGGGCACGCCTGTGCGGAAAGCAGACCTCCTCGGCTCAGGTCTCCAAGGGGCCCATCCGGCAGAGACGTTAAGGCTGAGCCCCCCCTCCCCGGCCCCACATCCTTCTCCGCTCGCCTTCTGCCGCTTGGGGCAGACAGGGGGGTGCGCGGGCAGCAGGCTGGGACAATCGGTCTACAACACCCCTGAGACCTTGGGCGTTTCACCTCGGGTCGTCATTGGACTTCATTAGGGCCACTGAAAGGTGTGGGTGTGTCGGTTCCAGCCAATAGAAGCGGCTGTAGCAGCACCTGCAACTCGTTGCCGCCCCCAACCCAACCTGCCATGTCATTAGCATACCCAGTTAAGACACCAGACATTCCCTCTTAGCACCAGACATCAAGACAGCAAAACACCAACCGAACAGACAGCTTAGTAGTCAAACAATTTTATTTTATTTTTTCCAGACTTGAATGGGGTCATGAATGGGTAGTTTGTCATGGCTTTTCTTCCCATGACAGCACAATGCCGGAAGGGGCTATATGATGTCTGTGACACCACTCATTTGCATCAACCCCCTCAGCAAGAAGAAGAAATAACAAGGATAAGATTTCACAAGACGATGATCATCAACAGCTGTCTGACAATTGTTATTCAGTGTTCACAAAATGCAGCTCGGAGCAGCTTTTACTTCCAACCACACAATGGATCACAGATAATCCAATTCTGGTCTTTTTCACCAATCGCTCTTTTTAACCAGTTACATAGTTACAGAAATGTGTGTAATGTTCATACACGATTGGTCCGAAGACCAATGACTAAGAAATATCAGCGTTGGGATGTCCGTGTAAAGACAGTCAGTGTGTCCTTAACCTGACAGAATCAGATCCATCTACAGCCCAAGGAGCAGATGTCAGGAAACACAAACAGGCCAAAAGAATCAGACCAAGGGGACCAAACCACTTCAAAAAGGGATTAGGGGAAACATCAAAAAGTAGTGGCAACAACTCACCTTGGTCAAACCCGTCTGGAATCTGTAAGAGAAGACACAAAATTCAGAAACAGCCCACTTAACATTTATGTCAAAGTCATTTTGCAAAATGACTCTGCTCTTGGCCAGAGGGACTTATAGGAGCGACTCATTCAGTTGCCATAAGTTTGGTACCGGGTCCCAGTGGGAATCAAACCCACATGACTCTACCAGCTGAGCAACACGGGACCCGCTTCACTTGCTTTTGTGCATGCCAGATGGGTATCCCTTGACATGAATTACACTGTATGGCACCTAGAATTAAACAGACTTGAGTGGGCGTTCTGAACTCACTGGTCAGCCATCTCTGCTGTATTGGGGAAACAGGGGTGACCTGGTACTGTTGTGTCCTAGAAACGCATTTTATGGTTAGCGGTCTTTCCTAAACCCTTTATGTTAGTTTCATCATAAATGTTGGGTCCCCACCCTTTGGCATCAGAGCTCCTCTTGATTGGTTCCTTCCTAACGCCAAGCTTGTTTAAATGTTTGCTCAGAGCTCGCTACGATCCCAGGCTTGCATGAGCAATATAAAATCTGAGTGTGCAGTTATTGACATCACTGCCCCACTAAAAACTTGGGAGATTTCCTTCAAACACTTGGCACAGCGGATTTAGTCATCGGCCTTCTACAAAAGATGACTGACAAGATCTAAAAAGAAGGAAAATCAACCGTGGGTATCATATCCATACTGTATAACTACAAACAAAGAGGCACTAGACACGGCATACAATATACAGTATCTCACAGAAATGAGTACACCCCTCACATTTTTGCAAATATTTGATTATATCTTTTCATGTGAGAACACTGAAGAAATGACACTTTGCTACAATTTAAAGTAGTGAGTGTACAGCTTGTATAACAGTGTAAATTTGCTGTCCCCTCAAAATAACACAACACAGCCATGAATGTCTAAACCGCTGGCAACAAAAGTGAGTACACCCCTAAGTGAAAATGTCCAAATTGGGCCCAAAGTGTCAATATTTTGTGTGGCCACCATTATTTTCCAGCACTGCCTTAACCCTCTTGGGCATCGAGTTCACCAGAGCTTCACAGGTTGCCATTGGAGTCCTCTTCCACTCCTCCATGACGACATCACGGAGCTGGTGGATGTTAGAGACCTTGCGCTCCTCCACCTTCCATTTGAGGATGCCCCACAGATGCTCAATAGGGTTTAGGTCTGGAGACATGCTTGGCCAGTCAATCACCTTCACCCTCAGCTTCTTTAACAAGGCAGCGGTCGTCTTGGAGGTGTGTTTGGGGTCGTTTTCATGTTGGAATACTGCACTGCGGCCCAGTCTCCGAAGGGAGGGGATCATGCTCTGCTTCAGTATGTCACAGTACATGTTGGCATATATGGTTCCCTTAATGAACTGTAGCTCCCCAGTGCCGGCAGCACTCATGCAGCCCCAGACCATGACACTCCCACCACCATGCTTGACTGTAGGCAAGACACACTTGTCTTTGTACTCCTCACCTGATTGCCGCCACACACGCTTGACACCATCTGAACCAAATAAGTTTATCTTGGTCTCATCAGACCACAGGACATGGTTCCAGTAATCCATGTCCTTAGTCTGCTGGTCTTCAGCAAACTGTTTGCGGGCTTTCTTGTGCATCGTCTTTAGAAGAGGCTTCCTTCTGGGACGACAGCCATGCAGACCGATTTGATGCAGTGTGTGGCGTATGGTCTGAGCACTGACAGGTTGACCCCCCCACCCCTTCAACCTCTGCAGCAATACTGGCAGCACTGATACGTCTATTTCCCAAAGACAACCTCTGGATATGACGCTGAGCACATGCACTCAACTTCTTTGGTCGACCATGGCGAGGCCTGTTCTGAGTGGAACCTGTCCTGTTAAACCGCTGTATGGTCTTAGCCACCGTGCTGCAGCTCAGTTTCAGGGTCTTGGCAATCTTCTTATAGCCTAGGCCATCTTTATGTAGAGCAACACTTCTTGTTTTCAGATCCTCAGAGAGTTCTTTGCCATGAGGTGCCATGTTGAACTTCCAGTGACCAGTATGAGGGAGTATGAGAGCGATAACATCAAATTTAACACACCTGCTCCCCATTCACACTTGAGACCTTGTAACACTAACGAGTCACATGACACCGGAGAGGGAAAATGGCTAATTGGGCCCAATTTGGACATTTTCACTCAGGGGTGTACTCACTTTTATAGCCAGCGGTTTAGACATTAATGGCTGTGTGTTGAGTTATTTTGAGGGGACAGCAAATTTAACATTGTTATGCAAGCTGTACACTCACAATTTTACATTGTAGCAAAGTGTCATTTCTTCAGTGTTGTCACATGAAAAGATAATCAAATATTTTCAAAAATGTAAGGGGTGTACTCACTCTTGAGAAAAACTGTACAATAGACTAACCGCAACCTTTGGACTCGAGAGAAGTAACAGGAGATTCCTATATAACACTAGTGACATTAAAAAAAAAATACAAAACAGATCTGAAACAAAGAGTTTTTATCCTGATGACAGGGACACTGTCAACAAAACAGAATATTGAACCGTGGCACGATTGCTGGTCTATGTGTGTTATGAATGGTCAGACATGGCCCCTCCCCTCTCCTCCAGCCCCTCCCTCAGTGTTGCAGCAGCACGCCACACTGGCCCACCAATAACCAGCCAAACTAATCTCTCAGCTGATGAATATTCAGCCGATTCTGCCAGCAGGTCTTGCCTGCACAACGGAGAGAATGGGGGGGGGGGGTCGAGGGCAAGGGTCGCCACTACAGGAGAACAGAGGGGTTGGGGGCCACTACACCCCAACTTCCCCATCAAGGCTGCCCTGAGATTAGAAAGCTGTTTGAGCCCAGCAGCGGTAAGGAGACTACATAACGACACCCCCTACTGCCTGTCAATGGTTGGATCTTTAAAGGAGTTCTTTGCCAAAGGATTTACAAGTCCTTTGGCAAACACCACAATCTACAGCAACCTAATATTAAAATAGCTTGGCGATGAAACAGCATCCCTATTGCATTAGGTAAATTTTCCATCCCCGAGTACTAGCAGGCAAAGGCACGCCTCCTAATCTTATAAAATGATTTAGTGCTGATAAAAACTGCTTATATAAAGCATGCTGCCTATTCGTCTTGACTACTACAATGATCACCACTTATATCGCTCTACCAAAAGACTTGCATAATGTACCAGATGTGTTTTAGGGCAAAGGTAGTGTGATGGGGCCAGTAGGGCAAAGGTAACCACAGCTATGGAAAGACCAATCACGCCCTCTGGTGGTATTGTGAGGAGATGAAAGCACTACACGTTCCCCTTTAAGACAAACTAATTTTAACCCACAGGACACAGTCGGTCTGAACTATTGGTTAACCAGGCTTTTTCCATTTCGTAAAGAAAGATTTCTTTAACTCATTTTAGATGCCTGAAGTAATTTCAAAGCCAATATGCTGCATCAGTTGGTCTGGCAGTGTAAGCACAGTATTTCTAAACTTTTTCAATATGGATAAACTTACTGAATAGAATGAGGTATTTACACAAATAAACCAAAAAAGTATGAGCATGTTATGACTCCTGCCAAGATTGCGGTTTTTGGGGGTCACAGTTGATAGTTTCAATACAGCGCAAAAATGTATTGTCAACAGTTACGGAAAATCAGTTTAGTTAATTTGTCAACAGACGAAACACTAAGCCAGGAATTCTAAGAGCAATACTAAATATTTTCTGTAATAAAACCAACTATTGCTCAACAAAAAGAAAAGGAACCTTGTGTTGCACTTATTGGCCAATTCTCTGTTAACTTATGCTTTGGCTTACAAATACAGTTATAACAGATATGTTATTAAAGCAAAACGGCATAACTGTCAAACGAAGAACTTCTGGTAAGACCCAGCAATGAATTAGTTGAAAACACTGGTTCAGAAGACACAGCTCTGCCAAACTGGGACTTTTCAGAGGAGTTTGATGTTGTTCGAGGTGTGCGAGTGCTCATTTAGGGCTAATTCACACCCCTTCATCACACTGGGGCAGGGCCCTGGGAGACAAGGTAGCGGCCATGTTCCCGAACCGGCTTCAGCAAAGCCACGGGAACTCTCCACACTGAGGTGTCAGACGTGGCTGCTCATTACTTGCAGGGATGAAATTGGTTCCCACACTGACAGCATACAGCGTGGGAGCCCAGGCACTCAGCTTACACAGTTTAGCGTGGAGGGGCACGTCATTTAGAGATGAAGCCTGAGCTATGAAAGCTTACGGCACTTTGAAGTCCCTTCCAACTTCCAAATAGAATTAACCAGCATTGGAAGTTCAGCAAAACCTACTCGAACACCCTGTGACAAAGGAGTTCATCATATTCTAAAGTTTAACCAAATTCCTATGATCACTAATTTCAACCCGGAGCACATTTCTGGTCAGCTGCGTGCAAACTGGAACACTGTGAATGTTTGTTTACTGTGAACACAAACTGAGCCTTCTTAGTTTTACCTGTAGCCACTCATGTTACTGTATAGTAAACTAGGTCTACTGGTGGCCTACCATCAAAACAAATGGAGGAAAATCAAAAGGAGCATTTTGCCTGTCAATTAAGAAAAAAAAAACTCCAGCCAAGTCTTGCATAGTTGCTTATGGTTCAGTATGTCGAACTGAAAGGCTGTAATATACGTTGATATGAGCACATTTACCACTAGGGGAGAGGTTGAACTAAGAGGATAACTCTAGGGGTGTTCAACCTTGATAGGACGCCTTGTGTGTTCAGGGAAAATGCTGCTCGCATTTCTTCGGCAGTCCTAGGGAAGCGGCGTCTTAAGATATCAATATCAGACTCAGGTGAACTATGGGATATGGCTGTACATCTGCATACACTATATAGGAAGACGCACTGTTCGAACTAGTTTAGCGGAAAGACTGGAAACGGCTAACATGCTAGTTGCTCCCATAGAATTCAGTCACTGCATGAGCGCTCATCAGTCTCCTCCCAAAATGACCTCCAACTTCCTGCATACAGAACAAAGATGCACCAAAATGGTGTCCACAAGTTTACCAGACTACGAGGAAGCGCATAGAAGGCCTTACCGCTAAAATTCCTAACCATCACCATAATACTGGAAAACTCAGTCAGGGGCTAAAGGCACAGAAGCATGCTTGATTTTGCCTCTACCTTTCTCTTATTCTTGGACAGGTGGGTGACACACTGAGAGGAAACCATAGAGATGAGAACAGGATCCAGCTCCTTCTCTCACAGTGACACCCAGAGACCCCCAATTAACACAGCCTTTCGTCTGAGGGGGACAAGCGTTGAATCCAGCACCAGGAGGCCCTGGCACACTCCTCTCACAGGAGCCTGCCAAGTGTGCCCTTTGAAGTAAAAGTGTGTCTTTTCAAGTGCCCACATTCCCAAAGCATCACCTCCTGCAACTCCTGGCAGAGGGCCACGCAGCAGCCTGTAAAGTGTGCCCTTTGAAGTGGCTGCAGGCTATACTATGAAGCATCAGACTAGGGCTGAGGTGAGGAAGTGAGCCCTAAGAAGTGTACATGCCCGCCAGAGACAAAGGCCCGTCCTTGTCCCATTCCACACATCGTGTCACAACGAGAGACAGAGGCCTTATTTTACATTATCCTTTACATGACGTCTCAGTTTACATTGGCATATGCAGACATAAGCAGAGAGTGTTTTGGTCTGGGCAACCGGGCAGAGACTTCACCAGGCAGAGACTTCACCAGGCAGAGACTTCACCAGGCAGAGACTTCACCAGGCAGAGACTTCACCAGGCCCTTTTAACCATGCAGACACAAACTATATAAAAAAAGCTTTCATTATAAGTTTAACTTTTCAAATTAGATTTTTTTTGGTTTGAACCTAGGAGCACCTGTCAAACTCCAAGCTTTTCTCTTAACAGTACAATAACTCTGGGGGAAGGGTGCCTTCAAAAACCCAGCACCCACCACCTCTGAAGGTAGCAGCTGAAGGGAAGGATTTCTGCAAATAAACTACAAAATAATCTAGCACCTTAAGTAGTCCGGGCACCTTTCATAGAAATATATTGTAGAGTAAAAAGGCCCTAAGTTAACGCCACAGAAAGACAGTGACCATAAGAGTTGTTTCAGTGAACTACATTAACCTTGAGGCAAGCTCCTTTAGGTGGAATTTGGATTATGGCAAGCCTACTCAACTCTGACCCTGGAGGGGCAAAACACTTGTTATTCTTCCTCTCCTTCTAATCAGGGACTGATTTAGACCCGGGTTAGAAGGGGTGTAGTCACCAACCAAGTAGAGATAAAATATGTCAGCCCACCAGGGCCAGAGTGAAAAAGCCCAGTGATGTAGGTAACACATTATGGGTGTGACAAACATTAAAGTGGAGACACATCGCCACCTAAAATAGTTTGTGAATATTGGTGACATTTCTTTCTAAGGTACTACAAGGCTCAGCCCAGACATGTTGAGTAAATAGCCAAATAAACTCCTGAGATGGACCATTTACATCACGAAGGCTGACATCACATCCCATGCTCAGGAGCTGCTTCCCATGATGACGTCAATCTTGCCGCAAACAGGTATAATACTTCTCCAAGTCTTGTAAGATCGGTTAGGCATCCGCAGTGTCTGAGCAGAGACGCCCTAAAGGCTTGGACAGGTGGGAGGAAACTGTAAATACCACTGAGAGGAAACTGTAAATATGAGAACAGGATCCAGCTCCTTCTCTCACAGTGACACCCAGAGACCCCCAATTAACACAGCCTTTCCAGTCTGAGGGGGACAAGCGTTGAATCCAGCACCAGGAGGCCCTGGCACACTCCTCTCACAGGAGCCTGCCAAGTGTGTCATGACCTTTGAAGCTGGTTGATAGGTGAAAGGTGAGAAGTGCCCTCTTTCAAAGTTCCCACCTTTAATCCCTGGCAGTTTAACGCACTCGGCTCACAGTACAGTGACAAGTGTGCCCCTTTGAAATGGACAACAGGACCACAGCAGAAAGGTGAAATAAGTGTGCTCTTTAAAGTAGTCACTTTCACCGACCAACAGCTCTAACCACTGGCACAAGCCATTCTCAGACAGGTGAGAAGTGTGTCTCTTATTCTTGGGAAACCACAAATCAAAACACTAGCTTGAACTGATTTAACAAGATACATCTCCTTGGTAAAAAACATCACTTCAGTCACATTTCAATATGCACACTTTAACACCCTTTGGCACAAGCCGCTATCTGCTGAGAAGTGTGCCCTTTGAGGGAAACCCTCCCCTCTGGTCACACACACCTGAGGGTTTTAGGGCACATAAAACTTAAATAAAGTGTGTGAATAAAATCTTTAATAATTTGAAGCCACAATCAGAGATTATGAAATAATAGTAATTGGTCAGAATTTAAATGAATACTTCAGTGATCTAAAGATAGTGACACTTTTTACCGTCCATTACCTACACTTTTGAATAACTGGCCTTTATAAGTTAACAAGCAGGAATGTTTTGTATTGGAATATTTTTCATGACAACATACCGTGTTTCCATGTTCATCCACTGAATTGCTACCTGTAGATAGAGTGAAAAACACATATGATAAACATTACACATCTATTTTCCTTTAACCCACATAAGTATTTACTGCACTACATATTATATCAATATAGTTATGTTGTGTGTCACCAATCAAACTACATCTAAAAAGAGCATAACACAAAACAACTAGTATTTTAGAATTAAACATTACAAAAGCCCCATAGGAAACCTTTCACAACAACAAAATATGAAGTGTCAGGTATTTTAAAGTTGAACCATTTACCTAAAATTACAGTATTCACTACACTGACAGTAAAATAACACAGGAATATACAGTACTAAAAGAAAATAAAGTCTTTAAATCACACACAGTAACTCAATGAGACATGACATGCTTACACAGAAAAACACTCGAGACATGAGTGCAAAAGATACTCCTGAGCAACAGCCCTCCTGTTCATCAGCTGAAAGGTGAGTAACACACAAACCTGCACAGATTCCACATTCTCAAAACAAGCTACATCAGGAATACCCTCCCAAGAAGAAATATTCCAGGGCCACAGAATCACTCTGCTATCATTGGCACGACCTTCACTAAAGCTGCCGGCTTGGCGTTAAGTCCTTGAAATGCTGTTACCCCTGAGAGTAGGGGACCAACGAGAGGAAGGGGTCAGTTGGAGGCAGACTTACCGAATATGTACACCATGCTGACCGCACCTCCTATGCCCATCAGGCCCGCTAACCGTATCACCATCTTCTTAGCATAGGCAGTGTTCTCCTTTTGCTTTTTGTCATCCGCCCTGTCCTTCGTCTGCTCCGAGTCCCCGCCCCCCTCGCCCTCTGGAGGAGGTTTACCCTGTCGGTAACAAACACCATTCAGGTCGGATTCCTGTTACTTCCTCACAAGATATTCAATCATGTGGAAATATTTACAACATTGAGTAGCTAGTAAAATATGTAACTATTACACGGAAATAAATGCCAGTGAAATTATATTTGTCATCTAATACTAGAGCAGGTAGTGCCAAATCAATGCAAAAGAATCAAACGACTAAGGCAGCAATTACAGATTTTGAAAGACGGGGTGGTTTTGCAAGCACAATATAAGCATATTCCTCAGATTTTCCATTGAGCGTGCTTATTTCGTCAAGGAAAAGGCTTAATCTGTGTCTTTGAAACCGGCTCTTAGACAGTCAATTTAGGCACAGTTAATTAACTAGGAATACATCACATTCAATCATGAACCTCTCTTGGGCTGTTATACATCTAGCTATGACTTACAGTACAGTATGTTTCTACGGCCTTGGGTTGAACAGAATTAAGTCTGCGTAATAGGCATAAAAACACATTTCAAACGGACAATTAACATGGGAGTGGATCAGGATGGCAAGCCAACTACTTACCGGATCCACTACTTGACTGGCTAACTAGAATGATAAGGCTAGCTTATCTCCTGTCCTGAATACGTCGGAGCAGCAGAACCACAGTTAGCAGAATAGCTACGTTGTAGGTAACACTAAATGGCAATTCAAAAACAAGTCTTGCCGCGCTCCGTTTACTTTGGATGACTTACAGCTAGCAGCAACTAACAAATGCGATACAATTTAGGCTAACTACAGGTGAGAGGCTACAGCTAGTTGGATGAGACTGACAAGCTAGCCTATCTCGTCAACATGTTTCTTCGACTCGAGTTCATTCATTCAACCAAATAATGGGGCGTCAATGAAAAATAAAACTCATGACAGACCGGGTTTTCGAGTATCTGGGAATGACAGTTCATAAATACAAATGTACCTGATTTGTTCAATGTGGATTTGTTGTTTCTGTAACCTTGCTTGCTAGATTATAGCTAGCGATCCAACTAGGCAGATACTGATGTCAGTTAGTTAGCTAACGTTAGCTAGCCACAGTAGACTTACCTGACTCTTCTGTTGCTGCTGAAGCCTTTCTTGCAAGATTGCTTGAGCGAGTCCACCTGAAGCACTGTCACTGCCCTCTCCTGTTGGCGGCTTCTCGGTGGACAGTGCCCGAATGAACTCCGCCAGTGCGGGGGTAAAAACCCCTCTGTCCCCATCCCTGAGCCGCAGAAGGCCTCTGCTCGCACGGACACACATGGGGAACATCGCCAACGCCGACATCTTGAATAGAACAGTGCCGGTGAACGTAGCGCGAGCGAAAAGGACAAACGCGCTTGATTGGCTTATGTCACTAAAAGCGACAGCCATACGAACGAATCAAAAGAGGTAACAACCATATGAAACAAAATAGGACGGTACCTATAGCTTTCGCCCCAATCGAAACGAATATTTCTTTGACCTTCGAAAGCAACCCAAAATGTCCATCATTACTAATGGCAATGCCCAAAGTTTGTTTCTTTGGGGTGTGATCGCATTCACGTTGTTGACAAGAATGAACAAAAATGACTGTGTTATATAATTAAATAAATGTTGAGCTATATTATATGCAAAACAAATGTAGAATTATTTTAGTTCATAATAACGAAATTGCCAAGATAATGTAATATTTGTATTTATTATGGACCAATGTTCAATGTGTTTAATACCTTCCATTAATAAACAAGTAGCTGGTAAACTGTAGAGAGGTTAGAATAATTTTCTGCCATAACGAATCTTTCCAGACGTTGAATTCTTCCTCTGTTCTTGCTGACTGCTCTTTTTAACTTAAACAGCATGTTTCCGAGACAAAGATGACCATGGCAAAAATGTGCATTTTTAAAAATTTTCATCGTGGAATTTGATGTGCTTGGTGGGTATTGCCTTGAATATCCAATATAGACTCATTGTAAGCGTCCTGACAGGCAGACATTTTTGGGCTAAAATGTCCTGGTGCTTCGTAAAGTTAATGATGCCCTTGACCTTATCAAGGTCCCCAGGACAAGTGGAAGATAAATAGTCCTATGACGTCTAAGATTCATCAGACTTAATAGTAAGTATGGGGTTGTCATGCATCCGTATTTCAACACCAAACCTCTCCTTAATCATGCATAATAACTTTGTGGCGCTAGGGCTCTAATTCTAAACGTTTTTATCTCAGTCTCCAGCTTTAAACCCATTGAAAACCCTATTTTTGCGTTGAAGTGGGCAGTGCATTAGTGTAGGTAATATCAAGAATATGAAACAATTCTGTATGTAGAAATGGTGTAAGAGCCCTCTGAATATATTATTCGTTACAGTAAACATATCATTAACTAAGGAATTGTATTGGTATTAAATAATTTCTGTTACACTTAAAAACAACTCAATGTTTGAATTTGTTTTACCAATTACCTTCAACCTAAGTTGTATAACAAATGTGGACATTACCCATCACATTATTTGAACAGTTCAGTTAAGAAATCGTTCATATACTGTTATACATACAATGTTCCTAGATAGTCAATAAACATATTTACTATACGTCAATCAACATTGCCAAATGTATAAAATCAACCAAGAAATCAATGTACGCCACAAATATATAATGTATTGTCATAATTAAACAACAAACGTTAAAGGGGAATTGGTAGAATTTTTACATTGTAATATAAGAAAACGTCCATAATATATAATAGCGTAATGATAGTGTTTCAAAACATCGATTCACCAGAAGTGTACCAGAAGCGCATCCTAAATGCTGAATTCCCATTGGCCAACAGAAGGCGCACCAGTTTCTGTTGTCAAATGGAAAAGCACTATCGTCCATCAGCCTCACTAAGGTAGAAAAGGTGAAGTGAGTGAAGAGTTTGTTTGAATACATGCAAAGTTGCTGTCATTCAGCTAACGTCCACAAGGTGGGACCAAATCTGAAACTTCCCTTTTAAAGCGCGTTAGCACAAAACAATCACTAACATAACATCTCCACAATGTAACACATAAAATACACATGTAGCCACCCTAAAGTCAACAAATTAGTGTAAAGCCTAAAGTAAACATCCACCCATTCTGTATTTCCACATGTGTAATTTAAATTGTTATATTGTCCATTTATTTTCCTTGAACAGGGAACCGCATAACACAATTGAATACCTCAGGGAGCAATCCCCATCTCTGGAAAAAAAGGGGGAAAAAACAAAGGAAATGCCCTTGTTTTTTTCCAAATTAACTGATGCTCATGCTGTAATCTGGGTATGATGCTAGCAACAAGAATTTGCCTCCTCTGCTGCAGCTTTGTCTTTTGCCCCAGGCCAAAGGGGCGCACTGTTGATCTTGTTGCCAACTTTAGCAGCCTCAGTCTGAACGGCATCATTTCCGACACGCTTCTGGATTTCAGAGGCCATGGTTAAAAATGATTTCTCAACATTATCAGCATTCTTGGCACTGGTTTCTAGAAATGGCATCTTTAGGGACGAAGCCAGTTCCTGAGACAAAAGACAGCAGAATTTTAGAACATCTTTGACTTCACAACAGGATGAAATATCATTATACTGTTACACCCAACTATGGTTAACAGCAATTTGTAGTCAATCAGGAGTTTTGTGCACTGATGTCAAGTATTTTGTGAATAGAGACACTTACCAGACCAGTGGCAGAGTCCACAACCTTTTTTGAGACCAAGTCACATTTGTTTCCCACAAGTAACTTGGAGACATTTTCACATGCATAGTGGTCAATCTCTTCCAACCACTGCTTAACGTTGTTAAAAGACTCCTGGCAACAACACAAAATGAAATCCTGTACATACGATTTTATTCGATTAACTCTGATGCAAAAGACTGTCAACCTGGAGTAGTAGAAAGTAAATGTTTAGCAAGGATGAAGAAAACATTTTGAAAATGTCTCCATTCTCTGCAGTAAGTCATTCTGATTAAAAGCGTGTCTGCTGAATGACTTAAATACTCAGCTTAACTTAGGAACAGTGAACTTATACATGTTACCTGATCAGTGACATCATACACAATAATGATCCCATGCGCTCCTCTGTAATAACTGGAGGTGATCGTCCGGAACCTCTCTTGTCCAGCTGTGTCCCACTAGAAGCGGTCGAGCACCAGTTAGATCTTACAGACAAGCCTTACCACATCAACATCCCTAAAATGTACAACTAGGTCCGACTAGGAAACACAGTCCCACTTGACGCCCACACAATGTGGATTTTCTTCCATCACAGGCCCCAATTGTTAGTCAGATCATTATATTTTGGCACTAATAACCTGTTACACGAGTCCCACTGGGCTAAAAATGAATCAGCCAAGCTGGAATTTACCTGAAACGCCAGATGACCAGTCATTCCTGACTGGAGCTGTAAATGTAGAAATATAGAAATATTGTAGAAATATGCTCACAATTTGAAGTTTGACAGTCTTTCCTTCCATTTCAATGGTTCGGATCTTAAAGTCAACTCCGATGGTGCTGATGTAACTCTCTGTGTATGTGTCATCCTGAGGAGGAAGGACAATTGAGCTGTGCTATTATTTATGTCTGAACACACCTGCTAACCTTGGTCAAGTACTGGTTTGGATTGCTTTTGCAGTGTCCTGACTTCTTGTTTTTACTTCAGACTCAATGCCACACAGGACAAGGACAACACCAAAGATTGTGTGAATTCTAATTTAACACGATGCCTACCGCAAACCGCAAGAGCAGACAAGATTTGCCGACACCGGAGTCTCCTATAAGAAGCAGCTTGAACAGGTAGTCGCTGAGGAAGACATCACAACACGTATTTAGGCTGATTGTTAAGTAGGATCGGAAAAACACTGGTAAACTGAAAATGTAATATTTTCTGTACACGCTCTGCAGAAACAAGCACTGCGGTCAGCTTTTCAAGTTACATTTCTATAGCGGTTGTTTGTACGGCCAAGTTATCTTGTGAGCCGAAAAGTTTCTTTGTGAAAAAAGCAAAAGAAATCCTATACAAAAGTTCACACCCATTACCTCACTTATACTGGCCTTGAAGTGTCAGGGAAAAACTAAAAAATTCTGAGCATTTTAAACTTTTGTCCAAACGACATCAGATGACATCTCTCTTCTTGATTTCATAACCATAACAATAACACTACAACAGTCACGCACAACTCATTAGTACTTACTATTCAGGATTCATGGCCAGGTACCTATATCCAAGAGGAAGGATTGTAAGCAAAGGGAATAGGACTGTTAATGTTATGTCTTTGTTATCTTTGGCTTTTCAGATGCGTTGTTTCCGTCCTTCAGAGGGCAAACAGCACCAGCCGGGAGTCCCATTATTTATTAAAGCCCAAGATCATGTTTCAGTTTGGTCAGTACCTGAGCCTTAAAGCTGTAGCCAGGATCAGCTTGGCAAATCCCACTGTGATATTCATTCACTGTCCATAGCAACAAAAAAAAGTTAAAAACAAAGTTTTATTCCCAAGATTTTGTCATCACTCATTACATTTTACAGAAAGACAGTAGTCTAGAGTATGTTTTCTTAAAAAAATCATTCAGTCTGGAAAATCTAAAAGTTAATTCAAGTTCAGTGAAAAGAATACATTTTCATAAAAACAAATTTCTTTAGCCTTGACAAATAGAATTCAAAATGTTTCTAAAAAAAAGGTTTTGACAGACAATATATTTTAAACTCAATGCAAATGAAAATAAATTAAATTGAAGTGCAAAATGCTACAAACATGACCAGTTGCTATGTAGTCATTACTTGTCAGTTGTAGTGGGATTTATTGCCCGTTTAAAAACCACCAGCTAACATTTGGATGACCATATGACAGAGGTTGACACAGAGCTGTGACACAGAACTGACACAGGAAACAGGACCATTCATACTAGCCACATGTATGTGCTGGTCTTTTTGTTAGTTATCCAAATGCTTTGACCAAAATTAATATAGAAATGTTTTAGGCTACGCATGGAATGTATGTGTGTGAATGGTCATTACAAAAGGTGTTACAGGAAGCCTACAAAATGATGCAGTGTAAAACAAAACATGAGCAAAACAAACGGTTTTAAAATAATGCACGCTAATCACTGATAAACATCCTTGCAATGTCCACGCTCGTCTGATTCTGTAAAAAATAAATAAAAAGTAACTATTTACTATAGTACTGGAACCATGTGAACAGGTGAATAATTTTTGTTTATCATCAACCCACAACCATCCTGTCACTGGTTAAAGCATATTTTTAGTAAATAAAAAGGTATTCATGATTATATTTTGGCTTCCTGCTATTTAGTACTCTACACTAGTAGCAGCATGCTCACTGTCAAGATGAATCAGCAAACAGTATTAATGACATGATCTCAGTCCACAGGCAATCACTTCACAGGTAGGGTCTGTGGATGTGTGTGTATTTGTGTGTGTAAATGTTTTGCGTGTATGTTAAGTTGTCGGGTGGCTGTTGACCTTGTCCCGCAGGAGAGCCAGGGCATTTGTGGAGAAGTCTCGCAAGACACTAACAGTCTCTCGCTGCATCTGCAGAGAGTCGCGCACAAACACCTGCTGTGACTCCACCAGCTGCTGCACCGACTGGGCCAGGGTCCCCAGAGAGCCCGACACGGCCTCCAGCAGAGCCGTGGTGGCCTGCTGCTCCTGGAGGCTAAGGGAGGCACTGTGGGCTAGCTGCTCCCGCACGGCCCTCGTCCCTGCGGCAGGGGGGGCGGGAGGATAGGAGGAGGGAGCGGGGAAAGAAGAGGAGGGAGCGGGGAGAGAGGAAGAGGAGGACACAGGAGGAGGGGACGCGGGAGCCACGGAGGAAGACATAGGGGTGGAGGAGGCGGCGAGTCTGGAGTAGGTGCGACGTGGCTCAGCGGGAGGACGGAAGGAGCCCATATGACGTGGTTCCTCCTCAAGGTCGTCAAACCCTAGACTGTCTATTGCCAACACACAAACAAAACAGGCCCATAACAACACAGAAACACAGGACGCGAACAAACTCTGGAAACCATGAAGTGAGAGAGAAGGCTTTACCTTCATCGATCGGTGCCTCGAATGAAAACTCATGAGATAACTGCGAAGGATCCCCTAAAAAAAAAAAAAAACTTCAAATATGACACGGGAGAAGTGAACAATCAACAGAACGTGTGAACAGTGTGTTGCGCGCACGAGTCACGGGCAAGAAAATGCTCATAAAGAGAGGCAGAGCTTTGCTCGGAACACAGGGAAGACTCACGGCCAAACTGCATCTGGGATAACATGGCGGCGTCTTTGTCCGGAGCGGAGAACGGTGACAGGGGCACGGACGGGCCAATGGCGTGGGGGCTGGTGCCGGGCACGCCCACGTGATAAAGGCCGGACATACCATTAGAGGTGCCGGCCGACATGTTGCCAAAGTCTTCCTCCTCAGGCTCATAAGTCATATTGGCCAGGGTGGCCTTGTCTGGAGGGGACATGGTTAGGATCTCGTGCACCATCTTCTCCACTGGCGACAAGTTCTGGGAGATCCGAATGCCGTTGGGCCCCCGCATGGCCGCCATCCTGCGGTTGGCGTCGCACTTCAGGTCCGCCCACTTCTTGACGATCTCCATGACCTCACGTTGGCACTCGCTGATTTTGTTGATGCGAATCGCTATGTCCGCCCATGTCCGTTTCCTCAGGTCCGACGAGGCCCCTTGGTTGAACTTGCCTGTGGCGTGGTGACACGCAAAGGTGACGGCACGTTGCGGTACAAAAAAAAAAAAGAGGCAAGCAGAGAATTAGGGAACGAGGCAGATCATGATCACCGGAGCTCACACATTACAGAGCACAACCTCGTAAACACTAATATACGTCGTGTTTAAATGGGTACTTACTCACGAGTATGTGCCTGTTCCTTTTTACTTCAGTCAGTAGCAGGTGGACTTCGTTGAAGGTGAAGCGCGACTTCCTCTTCTTCATTGGCAGGTTGCCCCCAAGATCCTCTATTTCGCTATAGGTGAATTTGAAATTCATGTTGCGGCCGGCACGTCTCCTGGCCTATCCTGTTCACACGCCCCCTGAGAGCGCTGCCTGTACCTAAGAGGGCAAAAGCCCCGGCACAGCCAGTCTGCAGGAGGACAGAACATAAACCACTGGTTTGAATCACAGTGCAATACAGACCGTGTAGAGAGATTCAAGAAACAAGTGCACTGAAATACATTGTGGGGACAAATTATGGTTTGTGTTAAAATATATGCTGTGCTGGGAAGCCTGGGGATCCATCCCTCAGGGAACACTTCAAAACGTGTGAAACTCATTCCACTGGGGGCTTAGTGCTTGCAGGTGCCCCCCCCCCTATTTGTACTTGATTTTGAAGATACATATTTCGGTACATCAAGAGCAAACACTGTATTTTCAACAGCTGGTTAGTCTGAAATAGTCCGGCTAAGCTTTCCACTACTCACCAAACAACAGCACTTGTATCCCAACAATACAGCGTGAACCTGTCATGGAATGATTTTGACACCCCTGGCTTAAATGATAAAACCTGGTATACGTGACTAGTTTCAGTACAATTTACTTTAGCCAACAGTCCTCGTTGTACTCTGGGTCATTGGCACATCATATTCAGTATAGGGAATGAAAAGTCAACTGAAGTGACCTGATGCATCAAGTTCTATTAAAATAGTAGGAGTCATAACACCCGTCATTATTGGAGTCATAACACCCGTCATTATTGGAAAGATTAGTGATAGAGACGATAGTTTTGTAAAAACTAAAAACAAATAAATGCATGATGAATTAAATTGGGTCATTTGCCTTTAAATTAACTATTTGTATAATTAGCGGCTTCAATCTTACACAGCCTTGCCAGGCCAATGAGCATTATGCTTCCTGGTTCTTTGTTGAACCCCCTCCCTTGTCTACGGTGAATCTAGCTACCTACTATGCTTTGATGTTTGCCGTACAGCGAACGCCAGTCTTTTCAAACACGGTAAAGAGCATCCGTGCCAAGACAGGACGAAAAATGCAATAGAAAACCTCCGCGTATTTAATAACTGTATATGGATAAACCAACAGGACAACCGCGAGTTTTCGTATTCATTCTGCCTAGCTAGCTACCATTTTGGAAAGACGTAGAGCAACGTTGGCTCTGTCGGCCGCTAGCTGGCTGGCTAGCTAAGTAAGCTACGTCGTCCGCGTTTGTTTGCAGATTGTTTACAGATACTGAAACTTTAGCTAGCGTAATAATTAATCACCATGTTAAAATAGTTAACAGTACCAAATGTGAAGTTGTGATTGATTTGATATGGTAGGAATTACCCGTAGAGTGAAGAATGTTTTTTTTCTCCTCTTGCAGTGCAGCTTCATAAACTTCGCACAGAAACGATAACGTTGCGCACGCAGCACTCAGATGGCGTTTTTTTTCATGACCCACACACGGCCACGAGCGCAACATCTACGAAATCTTACCAGAATACGAATTTGGCATGCTGCCAGGAAATGGCCAGATTTCTGTTCAACGTACATCAATCACGGCTACTTTCGTTATGAATTACCGTACATTATGTATCGAACGAAAGACGTACTCCATGTGGATACAATCTTAACAAATCCATGTTGCTAGTGCTGAGGAACGAAGGCCGTAAACTAGTACTTACTGGTAATTGTAACAGCATATACTAATGGACAATGTGGCGCTGGACAATTTAAAATGAGTTCATACTTAGTATGAACACTGGTGATATTTAAACAGATTTCAGATTAATAACCCAGTGACATGTAGAATGAAAAATATAATTCGGTAAGTCTTTAACAAAATCCGTGATATCAAGAATGTAGCCATAGTTTAATATAAAATGGAACGCACTGAAATTTATAAATTATATAAAGGGGTGACAAAATCAGTCACCATTATTCACGTATACTTTAACAGCATTATCCGGTATTAAGTTAGCAAATAAACATCACAACAGCAAGGGGATGTATTGGGTCAGCTTCTTTTTTATGGCATTCAGGAAATTGTGCGATGGAAACCAAGTTTGACATAAGCTGTTTTACAAGGACCATCAACTGCTGGATACGGAGATGTAAAAGCGATGACACTATCCCTACCCAGGATATCCTTACACATCATGGGGAATGCAGAAGACAGTGGATACAATATAAAGTTCACTGAGACACTTCTTAAAAGATAAAAAAAAAAAGACAAATGACGTATTAAGTGCATTTTAAAAATTACCGTCATCATTGACATAGATCCCTAATTTAAGGGTTAAAAGCAAAGTAACTGCCGAATGTTTATTCCTCATAATTTACAGTATATCGTCTGATCGCAAGATTGGAAACCAATCCAACTCCACTGCGTCTCCAGTCCACATCGATAGAGGTGGGGAGGGGGAGAATGCCGCAGATTGGGTAAAGAACGGATGTGTAATGGCTAGCCTACCTTTCGTTTTTAGAGAATAGAATCTAACCAACAGATGGCAGTAGTGAGTCCAATAGTGAGTGGGACCGTCATTTCAAAACTATGGCGTCTGCCTTTGATATTTCATTGAATTTTTACTAAATATTGTTGTCAAGATGGAGACGGTTTTGGATAATGTTGGTTACCCTGTTAATTAAGGACATATTACCCATGTGGATGAACGTTACATGGAGACATATTGGCACAGAAAAGCAAAGTGAGAGCAGATCAAACAGCAAAAAAGGTTCATCTTCCTCTAAATCTTCATTAGATTCTTAGCTTGTCGACTGGCAGCATCAATGCAGGAAACATTGAGATTGGTCTGCAAAATAATAAAACATTGATTGTTGTTCAATACACAATAGGGAATCCAGTTCTTTCTGAGTTATAGCTGTGTGGCAGGTAGACTGACCTTGACATCAATGCGATCTATCTGGAGATTTTGTGTGTCAATCTCATTGCCCACATCCTGTGCTATGCTCTTCAGGTTGCCTAACATGCTGCCTACATGTCTCAGATTCTCCTCCATCTCATCTTCACGTGAATCGTTTGTCACCCTGACAAACAGAAATACAGATTAAGAGAAAAAACACCACAGAGTGCATAATTTGCAGATGTCAGATTTTTACTTTTTAGAGTTTACAATGTTGTGTTTGCAAGGTGTGTTCTGTGCATCAAAGGAGGGGCAGTGGGTTTTAATGAACCTCCTCTGTTTGTCCAGGTGCTTCAACAACATGTGACAGGTGACTGGTTTTACCTGTCAATTTATACCAGGATAAATATCTTTCCGCTTCCACACACAGCCTTTATTATGTGTGCAGTCCTTGGAGCTATAAATGAGCAAGTAGTATTTGTGTGTATTCAAATCATGTTTGGATGAGCTAAAAAATGCATGTGCCAAAATGAAATTGTGCAACAGAGTTATTAGTGCATAGGCATAATGGTGTAATATAGTACATATCAAACATGCGTCTGCCTTTGATCCAAATGGGACATTCCTCTTAGTCAATAATGGTCAAGACAGCGGGTTCATATTTTTTTCAAGAGGTGTGTGTAATATTTCATTGAGATGTAGATCAATGGAATTGTAAATCTTTATTTAACCAATCAAAAAGGTGGCAGGGGTTTGTTGAATTCCCCAATGTGTTATCACTATATTTACCGTTTAGAAGAACAACCACATTCTAATGGGAAAATAACAGAGTTTTGGTTTGGTTGTCATATAAATGTGTTATCACAACACTTTTAACCAATTATACCACAGAAGCCTTGTTCTTTCATTTCCAATTCTTACTATGGTAATATACACATTTTTAAAAAATATTCTCCTATAGGTATATACAGTACACTGCTTAAAAAATTAATGGAACACTTAAATCACATATCGGGTCTCAATGAACGAAATATATTAAAGATCAAAATCTTTACTGAACATTGTGTAATTCGTTGAGAACAAAATGACGTAAAAATGGTCAATGGAAACCAACATCACCAACCGATTTAGGGCTGGATTAAAACTCACACCAAAAATCAAAGTAAACAATTGAAATCACAGACGGTTCCAACTTGCGTGCATTTCATCACCTCAATTCATAATGTGACTCAGTGGTGTCTATGGCCCTCACTTGCCTGTATGTACTCCGGGGGAACGTGATGGCCAGTCAATGGCATCAATGCCTTCGTCATCCAGGAACTGCCTACACACTCTGGCCACATGAGGCCGGGCATTGTCCTGCACCAGAAGGAACCCAGGGCCCACTGCACCGCGTAAGATCTGACGATGAGTCTGAGGTTTTCATCTCGGTACCTAACAGCAGTCAGGGTACCGTTGGCTAGCACATGGGTCTATGCAAGGTCTATGCAAACATCCAAGGATATGCCTCCCCAGACCATCACTGACTCACATGTGCTCAGTATGAACCTGCTCTCATCTGTGAAGAGAACAGGGCGCCAATGGCGGACTTGCCAATTCTGGTGTTCTCTGGCGAATGCCAACTGAGCTGCACAGTGCCGGGCTGTGAGCACAGGACCCATTAGAGGATGTCCGGCCCTCATGCCACCCTCATGGAGTCTGTTTCTGATAGTTTGGTCAGACACATGCACACCAGTAGCCTGCTGGAGGTCATTTTGTAGGGCTCCTGCTGCTGCGTTGATGCCCTTCGATGGCTCTGCGCAGCTCTCCTTGTGTAACGGCCCGTCTCCTGGTATCTCCTCCATGCTCTTGAGGCTGTGCTGGGAGACACAGCAAACCTTACAACAGCATGTATGGATGTGCCATCCTGGAGGAGCTGGACTGCCTGTGCAAACTGAATGGGCTGCAGGTACCACCTCATGCTACCAGTAGTGACAAGGACACTAGCAAAATGTAAAACTAGAGAAGAATCAGTCAGGAAGCGTAAGGAGAGAGCAATTTTCTGTGGCGACCACCTGCAAAACCATTCCCTTTTTGGAGGTTGTCTCGCTGTTGCTTCTCCAGTGCACATGTTGTCACTTTTATTTGCACCAAAACAGGTGACATTGATTCATAATCGCTTATGCTTCCTAACTGGACAAATTGATATCCCTGAAATTTGACTGACTTGGTGCTATACTGTGATGATTGTGTTCCCTTAATGTTTTTGAGTAGTGTATATACCGTAATTTCCCATTGATAAACCGCAGCTTATACACAGATTTTGAAAACATTTTCAACCACAGCGGTTAATACATGGGTGTGAATAAAACACAAGTTTACACTTTCAAAACCTTTTCCACCAGCAAACTTTTTCATCGATGACTGCTTGACAATGTACAGGTCTCAGAAACTCATGTAGCAAATAAGATGCAATATATATATATATATAAAAAACATATAATATATATATATATATATATATAAAATATGTAATAATATATATATATAATAATATGTAAAATATATATATATTTTACATTAAAAATATGGTTACATTAAATGTTCTCTGTTATACCAACTGGAATTAACTAATTTTATAGCAACAGTGAACATATGTAATTATTAGGAGGTCTTACAATAATACTTGTCAAGATAGCACATTGATAGTATTTAGTTACAAATTTAAAACAAAAGCAGGACTACGTTAAAATCAGGAGTTGGAGACCTAACGGATAGTTGTAGATAAATCAATTCGCCAGTAGGAGGTGTTGCCCAGCCTATGTTTTTTTGTCACATAGTGGATAGACTGTAGAGTAACGTTGAAGACCAGAACTTAATCCAAAGATACAAATTCAACATATTTTATAGTGTTCCTATGTTTGAAACGGATTACATATGAAGAATGGCATGATCATGGTTAATATCACCCCAGTTCACAAGGTTGATGTTTGACCAAAACCTTAGTGTTTGTAATGTAGAAATTACATGAAAAAAAGGAACGGTTGACAGATTGACAATAATTTGTCAATCTCCGATAATTTGTTCAGTGTCACCGCATGCCTATCGCAATGTCTGTGCACGGCGCTGACTACAGGGCCAAGGCCTGTGCACGGCACTGACTACAGGGCCAAGGCCTGTGCACGGCACTGACTACAGGGCCAAGGCCTGTGCACAGCTAGCTACTTACTCACCTGTGTATGTAGCCACTACTCATGACCATCTGCTCTCTCTCATCCGCGACACGTGAGGACGGCTGGCCAGACACCACCCCATCCTGGCTGTCCCCCCACACTTTCTTATAGGCTCCACTTTCCTCAAAGTCCTTCAGCCTGCGCAGAGCCACAGACAGGACGGAGCACATGACACAGACACATGCACTGACAGCTTTCACCTCGCGGAGCACAACCAAGGGTTATCTCGAGAAGAAAATGCTAATCTAATCGCTGACCTTTTGAGCATCTTTGCACAATTTTTAATCAGGAAGGAAGAGACGAGGCAATCAAGCAGGAGGCTGACGTGTGGCAACTAAAGAAGGAAACAGGTATTTCACATATTAACCCTGCCATCCACTCCTCCCGCTGGCACCTACTTATCACAGGAGCACAGACAGCAGCATTTGCCCAGGTCCGTCAGGTTCTTCTCGGCCTCCTTCATGTCAGAGTTGATCTGATCCAGGCCCTCCTCAATCCGCTCAAGTTGTTCTGGACAACGCAAAACATGAAGGAATGGGAGGCATGGGGGAGCGGGGGAGGAAAGGGGAGAACAGGAGAATGTAATGCAACAAGCTCCCGATTGACAAATTAAAGAAACCAGCGTTCAAACATTATGGAATTGCACAAAAATGTAAGGCATGTGCAAACCACAAAACTTATATCAGGAAAAAAACCTGTTACAATTGTGTACAAGTCCATGAAACGCCTGGTGTGACTAGAAGGTATTCTGCTAAATTGCTGTTCTTGGCTTCTTTGCTTCTATTCACCCAATCTCAAAATGGAAACAAAACACACAAAGTGAATCATGGGCACGAAACAGAAAGCAGTGTTTGAGCAGAGGCGTCTGGCACAGTCAGACAGCCTTTCTGCGAGCCAGCGGGCCTGACTTGAGGGGTGCAGTGCTAGCACACAGACGTGGGTGATATCCGAGCAGGGCAGACCTACTCGATGAGGGGCCAGATGCACAGGCCACAGCACTTGATCATGCCACTGAGATTTTTCTTGGCCTCTTTCATGTCCTCGTAGATGTGACCCATCCCCTCTTCAATGCGGTCCAATTGCTCTGCCCATGTCGGGGAGGGCAGGAGCGCGACAAGAACAGATGGAAGGAACACAGGAAGAAACACAGAGTGTACAGACAGAAGCGTGCAGACCACCGTACACAGACAGTATACTGACGTAATCACTGACTTACAGTACAGACACAAACAAGAAGCATCTAAGACTGCTGCTGTGCGACTGATATTGACATGCTCACCTCCAAACATCATACCATGAGGGAAAGTGATGGGAATAATGACATACAGTCGGATCGATTTCATTACCTCCTTGTTCATCCAGCATGACCAGACACAGTATTCCTTTATCTCTGCTCTGTTGAGACAAGAAATTGGTTCATTTTTGGCAGGAATTCCTGTCTGTCCATCTGTTCTGTTTAATAAAAGACATTCAAAAAGAAATGGGAGCAGATCCATTACAATGTGGCTGATTGTGACGTTGCTTTTCAATAGAAATCAAATAAACACCCTTCTCTTAAAAGACTGATTGGAGTTCATTATCATCAGGCAGCCAACAAAATTCACAAGAGGCAATGTGATTAAGACGATGAGAATGACGATGTGTCATTATAATTAGGGCTTGGTCGATAGAGACAGGCGGACTCCCATACAATACCTCTTCAACTAGCTGCATCATGCGACGTGTACTCTCCAGGGACTGTTTGAGCAAAGGGAGAGAGAGAGAGGACAGCGGATGTAGCTACTGTAGATTAGATACAGTACTAAAAACGTATCAAATCCTAAGGGTGAGGATTCAAAATTGCATACTCATTATAGCCCATACTCATTATAGCTAAAACAGTATTTGTATTGCCCATATTAAACTATATACAAATCATAACACTTTTTACACAGGTATAGCATTTTTGGTGGTAGTAAATTTTACAAGACACATTTTGTGAAATCTCACTGAACTCCGTTGCCTCCCCGCATCTTCCCTACAAGTGTCAGGCTCAGGTGATAAACTCTGATTTCAGAGGTCCGTGTGTCAAGTATGTGTTCACAGAACTGGGTACATTTCTCCGGGGCATTTCCAGAGGTTGAGATAATAATGGCTGCAATGTGCAGTAACTAACCCGTACCAAAGAGGAAAACAGGCTAAGGGTGATGTCAGTGTGTAATCTCTGAGTACAAAGCTTGAATACAAAGTGATTAAGCTTTTAATGTCAGGATCAACAGGCAACAATGCACATTGTGTATTGATAAAAAGGACAACTGAACCTCCTGTTTTAAATATCGAAATGTTAAAGGCGTTCAAACTCTTCAAAACACTCAAGTCATTACCTCATCTGTGACCTGGTTGGCCTTTCTGTGTAGCTCATCCTGCTCTGTCCTCACGGGCATGTGGGCAGCCATGTTCACTGTGATCTACAGCAGCAGCGGGAGGACGGCACCGTCTACGCCTGGTTTGCTCAGTGGCCTCTTTTCCCGACAGGTGAGGTTAGAGCATCAGTTGGATTTGACACTAGTTTTGGTAAAAAAAAAAAAAGACGAACAGTGCTCTAGTACAGAGCTCTATATTGTACAGTAATTCGAAAGTCCAGGGAGCAGAGCTGTCTACGAGGTATCATCCAGACATTCTGACATATTCGGTAATTCAGTAATGTGCTTTGCCATTGGTGCCAGAAGGGAAGGCCGTGAACAGAATGGCATTCTCTGGGTGAACCTGGCGACACGGAACAACACTACCTAGAAAGCGTTCAGTTCAGTCAACAAAATATACTGTGATTCAACTCCATGACAACAGCTTCTTACTTCAGTGCCACTGGATCTTCAAAGCGCTCAAAACCTAACAACACCTGGCACGTTAGTTGCACCGTCAATCCTTTATGCTGTCCACACGACCTACCTCGTCACCACTCGACCATACACCCCCACTGCCTCGTCCCTCAGATCATATTCCATTCACTGCCGAACGCAATTAGTGCCTACTTCAGGCAGTCTCTCTTGTTCCTGAGACCCCACACCTACACGCATCCAAACCTGGGCCCCTTCCATTCTGTTGTTGAGGGTGACGGCGCTTCAGCATCTTAGTTATCACCCTCTACTCACCAGCTGCCCAACCCAGGCACCACACGGAGTAACGAAAGGAGAGGGGGAGAGAGAAAACGATTAGAGGGAGAGATGATTAGGAAGAGAAAAAAAAGGGAGTTAGGTGGAAGAAAGGCAGAAGACAAGAGGCAGACAGAACTGAAAACAGTATGCTTTGTTTGGGAATGAAGGGCTGCAGAGACCGTAACAGTTAAATGTTTCCGTTGCAAGTGGTTGTGTGAGGAGGCCCACGGGACAAGTTGTTTTTTTGAGGAGTTACACTAGGAGTGAGACTTTGAGACAACTTAATTGCCAAGGAAAACACAGGTCTGTTTTCATTTTTCAATTAACAATCCTTGTCTCCTGTCCAAAACAGGACTGAGGCTGAGAGACAGTACATCTCGGTCGAAGACTTCCGTTTGTACTACAGCTGACTCGCCCAGACATCACCAGCATTGATGGTCATGAGAGCCATTTCCCCGACTCACTCACTAGCACAATTAGGGAGACTGTTTTTGTATGCTTAAATTTAAGACCAGAGGGAAAGTAGAAGAGGTTCAATCAAATGCAGCACAGAATATGACAAGAAGAGGAGCATGTGGGGCATTAAAACACGGTTAGAAAAAACCCAGGACAATTGAAATTAGAGGAGCATGCTGATTCATACCTCCGTGATGGGGAATATTGGCTTTGATGCTGATGTACGTGGAGGCATTGGGTGTATTAGCGTCTTTCATGAGTGTTCAGCTGCATGATAAAGTACAAACTGCCAAGCCACCCACAAACCCATTGGTTTGCTTTGCCAAAAGTGACCCTTGTTCACACGTTATACACAGGCTGACCACTAGGGATGTAGAGCTTATTCATGTAACCAGAGCATACAATATATAAAGGCACACGTTGAATGTCTTTTTTTCCGCAAGGTGACTGTTGATCACAAAGTGTCTGTTTGCCAAGGAGCGCAAATGTCAACCTGACATCTACAAGGGCCAAATATTGGTTGATGTTTTTATTTAAGGCTGTCATGCAAAATCCTCCTTTGCAACCAAAAGAAATAGTTGGAAGAACAGCAGATATCAAACACACTTTAAAGACTGGATACTACTGGAGATCCCGTGGGCTAATTCACAACTGGATAAAACAGTTCTGAATATTTTGACATACACTCAATGGAAACAACATATTAGGGCCTATAAAATAATTTAATGTTTCAATAATTATCTTTTTGTTGTGAATTGTGATTGTTTTTCTATATTATGTCTTATTTCAATTTTGTATGTGTTTTTATTGTTGTAATACTGGGTTCAGCTGTAAAAGAAACCTTGATCTCAGTTGACCTTGCTCTCTATAAATAAATGTAAAAAACACAATAAAAAAGGATCGTAAAAAAGGTCAGAGTTGATTGTTCACAGCTTGACTTGGTTTCTTAGATTATGGGTCAAGGACACCTACAGAAGAAGACTGCCATGTAAATGAAATAAGGACCTTTGAGAATGCTGTTATCATGAATATCAACAAAGTCATTATACAATGCCCCTACACAAAGAATACTAATAAGAGTGTTGTAAAACTTTATTTTGAGAGTCCCAATATTATGCCTGTAGATGGTCTACATTTATCCACTGACTATGTAATTAATATTTTATCTAACAATGTACTAAACCTAAACCATATTCTAATCCTAACCTTCATCCCAACTCTAACCTTAACCATCACCCTACACATTATTCTAGATCTAACCCAACCATAGCAAGCAGTTGCTTATCAACAGATAATTGAACGTTTGTTGATAGTATTACGCATTATTTAAATATGTTTTAATAACATGTAAAGGTCTGAGTGCAGCTACAATGAGCGGTGTCATCAGCATATGCACTGTTGTGGGAGATCTATCGCATGTTTACATAGTATCAAGTAACATGCAGTTTTATTTAAACAAATACTATGCTGATAATTTTAAACTAAAATAACTGTAACTTCATTAAACGTATCAAAAATTAATTTGAGCTATACTTTGATGTAACTAAAGGCTATATCAATCGGTTAAGCTTATCCCACAAAAAAAAACATTACCCAGTTTATAAAGTGTTTACAAATGAATATGAAACTCCCTTTAAACGTACCTTTTACTTTTATGAGTGGTCGTGTTTCCCTCTACCTAGCCAGACAATCCAATCCAAGAGAGCACATCTGTTACCTGGTTTATCGATCTGTCCTACCCCCGTTCCCTCAGCATCAGTTTTTTTTCTCCAGGTCAGCTCTAGACCCATGGCCATTCAGTACAAACGCGTTCTTGAACGTTGCAGATAGAAACATAAAAACTAGAGCCATAGTGAGAACTTGTTTTCATGACTTGGAAACACATGCTTGTTCTATTTAGTATATTTCTATCTTAACTTTCCAAAACGATGAGACTCAGTGAGCCCACCCCAGGTCAGATGACACACCGTCAAGTTCCTCCTCCGAGATCAGGCCCCGTTGAACAGCCGCGATCGTTGCTCTGGATTTCAGCAGCCGCTCTTTGGTGTGCGTCCCCTTTTGCCCATGCAGTGTGTAAATAAAGGTAATTGGCAGTCATGTTTTTAGGGCATCACTTGGCAGTGGAAGCCAACTGGTGGTGATGAACAACTAAAGATGAATCAACTTCATATTTGACTTTGGTTTGCAAAAGCTATCATTTAAACACAAAAAATATGGATATATAAAAATCAACAAGAAAGGACAATTTTAATGAGAAAAAGCTGAACATTTACTGATTAATTAATTTATTGACCACTAAAGTTTCTGACATTCCATTACATAGCTGTATGGCATGTTTAATGAAAAGCGAATTTATGGGAATATTAGAAAACATCATTAAAATATTTGTAATATAAAAAAAATATTGCATGATTTGTCATGTTACAATGCTGCCATCTAGTGATGAATTGCATGATACAAAAAGGAAGAGAGTGAGATAGGCGTTGTCTGATGATTTATGAATACATTGTCAACTGAAGCCACTGTGGAAAGAGCAAAAGACATTAGTGGTGAGGTTGTTTAGGAATAATATCAATGCCTGTTTTCAATATCCATAGCCTCAGCACCCCCCCACTCAGCCGTCAGTACCCCCAAAACATCTTCCCGGGGCTATGCCGGTATCCAGTCATTAATCTTATACTAGCCACACACCCTAAACAACCCGTTGAAATCGCCAGAAGTCAAGCAGACTGCCATCACTTATTTACCTCCTGGACGTTAATGCTGATAGTTCCCGTGTTGCCTTTGTCCAGAGTCTTGAAGAATCCTTAAGATTCACAAAACATTATTAGCAGAGGGTTATAAAAATAATTTGAACTCATGAACATGGCCAGACTGAGTGTTGGAGTATTGGGATGTAGTGACTTACGACACATGGCGTCCAGTCTAACCAGGCACCCTATGTAGTTGTCAAAGTCCATGTTGCCCTGCTCATCACTGTACCTGCGGATAATCATCTGGATGAGTTCGGAGTTGAGAGGGAAGCCTGCACATGGACAAAACAGGAGACACAACGATGAGACCAAACACATTACTAATGCAGGAAATAGCTAGCTTTTGTCAATCATCATTCACGTTTTCTTTTGCCAATCTCATGCACTCTTTAAAGGCCTATGATGACAAATAAATATTTGTTTTTCTATTTTTTGGTTCTTCAGATCTTATATCTCACCTGCAGCTTTGAAGGCACCTGGGAGCTCTGTTGAGCTTATAAGTCCTGAGTGGTCAACGTCATATGTTTTGTAGATTGACTAAATCAGAATGGAGATGAGGTTATGTGGAGAGGTCAATGTTCACAGCACCTTTTAAGAGTGAATCAACATTACATTTATCAATTAGATTCTCACAGTTGTCGAATATAAGGACTATTCGATGTCGTAGAGGGTGCTTTATGAATCCATTGGAAATAAATGTAAATCATTTGTTGTTTAGGGCAAAAGTTGTCCATGATGTTACACTAATTGTAATACAGTGCATATGTCAATATTTGCAAGAGGACTGAACTCACCTGCCATTTCTTGATGTTGTTCCACAGAAATTTGAACTCTTCATAACCAAGCTTTCCTGAGCTGTCGCTCTGTGTGCTTGGGTCAAGGTAAAAAGGAATTACATAAACTAGTATAGTCCTTCATCCTAATAGAAATACAGAAGTGAAAGGATACGTCCATGACAGCCACCATGCTCCGGCATGACTCAATGCTGAAGCCGTCAGTTTTCAGGTCCCTTTCTGGAATAAACACAGTGCAGAGAGACCCCTCCTTTACTACAATAAACATTGAAGATTTGTGCCTAAACAGACTCCTATTAGCATGCATGAAGCAGATTTTGACATTAGTCAGATGTGTGCGTGTGTGTGTGTGTGTGTGTGTGTGTGTGTGTAGACATCGATCTTGTATCATGTATCTCCATTACATGCATGTATGAATGCAATGACAAGCACTAGCATAGACACAACCTGTAAAAAACAGGACTAACGTTTGCTAATAATCCTGTTGAGGATTTCCATCAGTTCATTGGGGCTCACCTCCAGGTCCTGTAACACACAGATACACAACATAGGTACACAATCTGATAGAGTCATATACTACAGATATATTAGGGCGACACATTTGCTACATAACAATCAATTAATAAATAATTATATTTTTGAGATGTAGTGCATGCTCAACATTCTGGAACTTATTTTATAGTATTACAATTGCAGAGAAAAAGTGATTTCAAAAGCAGTTTTGTCCCGCATGGCTTAGTTGGTAAACCGTAAAACTCAAAACAAATTTTGGATTAAAATCCAAATTGGACAAACTAGCAAGTTTTGAATACTGTGTTGTTCAACAGATGACTAAAGATGGGGCATTCCCAATCGAGAAGCCTTAGCCACCTTTTGTAGCCAATGAGTATTATGAAATACAGCACATGCACCAGAAACTAAGTAAACTCTGTGATTTGTTAGCCGTATCAGTAAGCTAGGCCAGTTATCTGCAGCAAAATCTCAAAAATGCATTGTATTGTCCTGAACAAGAACATCTGATTTAATTATGGGCTTGATTGTTGGCTTATAAGTCTAGTGGTGGAGATTAAAGTCTCTGGGAGAAATTAAATGGCCATCCCAGATGATAGTTTTGAATACTCCTAGCTAAATGGACCCATCCAACGGAAAACTGTTCCAAATACCTGATGTGTTGAATCTTGGAAACTCCAGCTAACAACAAGATGCAATCTGAAACTATTCAGTTCATATGAAGCGAACTTTGGCATGGACTGGACAGACCACTTTTGGTTTGCAGATGTGTATAGATGTGCTGTATATGTACCTCCAGGCAAAAAAAGTAGTCTTTAATCAGCAAAGTATGTGATTTCTTTACATGTTCCATTTTAGCAAAAATTCTAATTTCAATATCAAACCATCACAAGCCAAAGAGCTGTTGCATCATATCATATCAAAGCACCACTTCACGTGCAAGTTTAATCTACAGTTAATTGTGTTAATTGGATCACCTGAAAAAGGGGTTATTTTGGCCACACACACACATACACACCAGACAACAAAGCCTCATTCAGGTTGATTGGTTGTATCACTCTTTCAAAATCATGTTACCTAAATTAGAACATAAAGAACCCTTTAATTCCATAAGTAGTACTATTTACACAGATGGCTATACATGCAATTTTGCAACTCAGACGGGTCCTACCTGAAGTCAGAAAGGGTTTCCATTGGTGACGGTTGTATAACCTGTTTTTCTGTAAAGTCAACCATTGCCAGACTAGTGTCCAGAAGAACATGTAATACACGTATCCACGCCTATCTATATGTTTCACAAAGCATTAACACCACCGCCCCAAAACAAAACCAACCAGCAAGGAGAGCTGCCCTGACAGCTGACAGTAGGAATGCAGAAGGGTAACCAGTCACTTTCTCTGTCCTACTACACCACTGCCAGATCCAATACCAGTGAATCACTTTGACATCACATTATAACCACAGAGAAGAATCATTTTTGTGCTGCCTTGACAACTAGAACCAGTAGGCTAAGATCTTCACAAATATTCAAGCCAGTCAGAAAGTTTCAGTCTGGTCTACTGAATGCCTCATGTAGGTTGACAGCAACCTTTGGTTGCTGTCAACTTTATCCACCACATCTCACTGTCGGGAGGAGCCACATTCTGAGGACTGCTTTCACTTGAAGTAGTGTGGATGGGTGGGCAGAAAAAGGGAGGAGGGAAGGTTTGGGAAGTAAACAAGGCTTAGATAAATAATGGGAGCGCAAGAAGCGACACCAGGGCCTTACTGATTGTCACAGTTTACAATCATCCAAAAAAATATACAGTATCCAATATTAGATGTGGAACCAAAGATGGGTGGAATTACTGTGTTGACTTTTCTAAGCTCTTCACTTCCCTGAGCAACATAGGGACACTGTAGTGGTAAAGGCAGATTACTGGGAATCTGTTACATATTGTATATAACATATTGTATATAACACTGCTGTATTATGAAAACATGATATTCAATATATATATTGTTATAACACACAGTACAATACCATAACTGACTGTAAAACACTAAAAGCAATTTCAGTTGGAATGAATGAATTTATACATGGATAAATTAATGAAATTCATTGAGGGGAGGAGTTTGTATTTCACAGTATTCTACTACGACCACATGGTTGGTCAGGTTTAAAGATATCAAGTTGTAAAGTATTTGATGTTTTGTATGATTTGCATATCTAGAGGCCTTATTGAAGACTTTCAAACTGGCAGCCAATTAGCTCAAATGGACGTGGCAAAATGTTCAACATTTTAAAGATAGACTCAAGGTATACTGTCTTATATACAACAGCTTTCAGCCAGTCAATATTAAGGGTTTGAACCAACTGGTATGGCCAGTATACCGAGGCTAAGCACTGTATCTAGGCACTGCAATGCACCGTGCCTAAGAACAGTTCTTAGCCGTGGTGTAATGGTCACCAGGTGGTTCAAATGCTTAATACTGATTGGCTGAAAGCCGTGATATATGAGACCACAGTATGTTGTCCCATATGTTTTTAATGTTCTACTGCTTGTAACTGGTTTATAATAGCAATATGGCATCCCAGGGGTTTGTGGTTGATATGTTGATAATACCTAAAACTACCTGAGCACAGGAGGAGTGCATAATGGTGAAAACGATGAGAAGTACTTACATCCCCAGCAAGTTGCAGGAAGACTCTGTGGAACTGGTTCTCCTCGTCATTCACATTTGGCTTAGGAGCGTAGGCCAGAGGTGTACGTTGTGGGATCTAGGAAACAAACACAGCAACCAGGCTCTGTCAGCATTCACACTTAATCTGCCTGTTCCCTCTGAACTGCTCCCTCTGAACTGTAGTCTGGGATGCCGGACAACAAACATCACCAGCTGTGGCATGGTTTGTTCTGAGGAGTAGTGTCTCCTGAAACGGTCCATTCCATTTACTAGACTATCACAATAAATACTTATATAACACTTATGTAAATCTTTATAAAAGGTGCTAAACGGTTAACTCACGGGATTTGAGTGTGTAAATTGATTTGGGTCGATGCTGCTGCTGACGAAATAAGAACACAGAAGGTACCATTTTATTGTCTGCAAAGTCACCATTACATTCAGGATGTATAAAGACAGATTGTGTAATTGTGTGTATTTGTGTGTGTGTGTGTGTGTGTGTGTGTGTGTGTGTGTGTGTGTCAAGAGCCTGGTTTACCTCACAACATCCAGGACGCCACCAAGTAGTTTTTTGGCCAGAAACATCTTGATGAGGCACAAAGGTTCCAACCTGTAAGAGAAGCCATAAAAAGAAATAAAATGTTAAAATACCTAATATCTTATGTAGAGTGTAGTCTACTAAAAACAAATAGAAATACAGAGAATCCAGGAAATGAAGTATGTCCACCTGTAAATACTTTCCTCCGGTATTTAATCAGCAACAAGACAAACACTAATTCAGATGTCAAAAGTGTTGGAGACCAAACAGTTAAACAAGAAGCAGTCCGGAAAACAAGTTAAATCTGCCAAAAAATTGCAAAGAATACTCACAATGATTAACGTGTAGATGAAATTGTCAGAGGCTGACTGGCTGCCACTCCTGCCAGGTAGCCTACACGCAAAAACCAGTTTTGCAAGAATTTGTTTTTCAATGCACGAGAGGCCCACGGCCCCGCCCACCTCACAACATATAGTGACAGGGAGGTTGGGAATGGCTGTTCGCAGGTAAAGACACACATATCAGTTGCTCTAGTGCCCTAAAACGCTCTGTGTTGTGAAAATATCTAGTAAAACATTCCAATCCACGGATTCCCTTACAGAAAAAACACACATGATTGCATTTATCATCCATCTTTGTACGCACTACTCCATTGTTAACCATATTTTGAAAGCTGTTTTTTGCTGTGTTTAGTGTAATACCCATACCTTAATGCACCTAATGTGTTGATACACAGTGTTTTAAAACACACTATGTGTACTCTGAAACACCCAAAGTGGTTGTATAATCTGAATATTATAGATGCATGTTTTAAAGATTGGATGTGGAAAAACATTGGCGTTTTAGTATATGTAAAAGCATCAAAACACCAAAAAAGGCCTTGTTTTCATAATTTAGTCTTACATTAACTCAAACTGTACAATAATCATTGCATCCCTACATATCGACCCCCATGAAAGGTGTCCTCCGCACTTTGAGCAGTTCTGAATCAGAATGTTAACCTAATCCAGTTACCTGTCCTTCAACAGTGCAACTGTCCTCATTGCCAAAACCCAGGGGAGGGCACTTCCTAGTTTTTATGCCACCCTCAGGACGGGGAAATAGTATGCTTAGGTATCCCTGTGAATCCGAGGAAAGCTCTAACTTTCCTCGTGTCCTGTTTGACCTTAGGAGACAACTTGTGACAACAGCTGATGTAAAAAGAGCTTTATAAAATAAATTTGACTGATTGATTAATTTAATGAAGTACCCAGTACAATGTTGATTTGTGGCCTCACAAAAGAAACATTACGTTCAGGACTTACAGATTCTGACTTAGTTTACTTTTTTTCATTTACACAGCATGCTCCCTGGAAGCACTCCAGATTTTCTCCAGTGGATGGGTGCAGGCTCTCATTTTAAACCTGAAGACGAATCCAAACTCTTTAAGAGTCAGGTCAAGACATGATGCCTATGAAGTATAATGGAAAGATAATAGCCATACGCTATGATTGCTTGGCAGAGTGAGTATCAACAGTTACTACATACAGACAGGTGACAAATTACAGGCAGGTGACAAGGAAAAACCTGAATAAATGAGAGGCCGTGTTACGTTGTGGGGGGCATTTTCCTGGCATGGTTTGGGTTCGTTGACCCCTTTAAGGGCAGGGTCACTTGCAAATCATTAAGTTATTCTGAGTGATCACCTTTATCCTATGGTTAAACATTTCGGTCCTGACGGGAGTGGTCTGACAATGCCACCGAACCACAGGGCACGAGGGGTCACTGAATGATTTGTTGAGTATAAAAATTATGTGACTCATATGCCACTATACGGAAAATATTTACCTTTTACAACTCTCAGGTTAGATTCAAAATAACACAATCCCTAATCCACCATGAACACAATTAGATGTCATTATATAAAACATTGAATGATGGCATTATATGAAATGAAGTGGAATAACACTTAGTCCCTTGTTTGTTTTCAGAGGTGCAGCTGCAAACTATTCTTTGTCATGCAGGCTAGGCTAATGGTATCACATCGACCCCACAGCGAAGTATCCAGCGTGACAAGGATTTCATCAATGAGACAGTGGATAACATGGGCATGCTGCATGGGAACCCTAGGGAACATCAGCCCCAGAGATGAAGCAGGGGATCCAAGTAGCCTAAAACAAAGCAAGAGGTAAAAGCACTATTCAAAATATAACCCCGCTTCCAAAAAGGTTGGAATGCTATGTAAATGCAATGATGTGCAAATCATGTAAATCCTATATTCAATAGCAAATAGTACAAAGATGAAATATCTAATGTTGGAACTGAGACATTTTATTGTTTCTTGAAAAATATATGCCCACTTTGAATTTGATGCCAGCAACACGTTTCAAAAAAGTTGTGACAGAGGCATCTCATCAACTACAGTACATAATATCATTAAAAGATTCAGAGAATCCGGAGAAACCTCTGTATGCAAGGGACATGGCCGAAAATGTCACGATCCCTCCCCCGTGATTGTGTGTGTGTGTATGTTTGCTTCTGTTTCTGTGTCTCTGTCCCGGTCGTCCTGGCGACCTGTCAGGGGGCATGACGTCAACTCCTGGGTGATGCCGGTGCCAGCTGTTTCCCCTCTGTAATCACCCTCCTGTTCCCGATTCCACCACTCATCGGCAGTATTTTAGTGGAGCTCTGACGTCTCATCCCTGCCGGATCATTAAGTCGTATCTTGTATGTCTTGCTCGTCCAGCTCTGTCTAAAGTTCTGCTTAGTCCCACTTACCTGCTTGTTGCGTGTTTTGTCTCACCCTGTTTTCCGCTCCGCCACAGGATTCTGCATCGCCGTACACCTACCTGGATTCCGCCTCAACAACCGGATCATCTACCACATCCTGACCCGCATTCTCCTTCCTGTCTGCCTGGACACCTGAAACCACCTTCATGCCATCTCCCCTGCTTGCACTCTGTCCATACTCTCCTCATGCGCTTTTCTGTCCGCCAATAAACCACCCTTCTCTGTCACTTCTCGTCCTCATCTGCTTTTGGGTTCCGCTCAGGTCCTAACAGTACGATCCGGCCTGACATGAACCCAGCGGACTTGGACGCCATTCGGTGGGCCGTCTCCTCCCAGGGCGCTATGCTGGGCCAACACAGCTCAGCACTTCAGGAGACCATGTCCGGACTGCGATCCCTCTCGGTCAGCGTGTCTGCCATCCAGGACCAGATTACCTCCCCAGCCGAACCATCCACTCCTGCACCAGCACCCACGCTTAGGGTCTCTGCACCTTATCTCTTGCCTGAACCAGAACCGCGGGTCCCCACGCCAGAGAGGTATGACGGGAACCTGGGTCACTGCCGTTCCTTTCTGCTGCAATGTGATCTCGTGTTTGAACAACAGGCCAGCACTTACGCAGCGGATAAGGCCAGGATCGGCTTCCTGATCGGTCGGCTACGGGGTGAAGCGTTGGAGTGGGCCACCACCGTTTGGGAGCGACAGAGTCCGACCACCCAGTCCTACGCTGCTTTCAAAGCTGAGATGAGGAAGGTATTCGACCACCCGGTCCCGGGTAAGGACGCATCCAAAAGATTGTTTGCTCTACACCAGGGTGCACGCAGCGTCGCAGCTAACGCTATTGAATTCCGTACACTGGCGGAGGAGAGTGGCTGGAATGAGGAAATGTTACCGGCTGTTTTTCATAACGGGCTGTGTGAACAGCTGAATGATGACCTGATTTCTTATCCTGAGCCCACAGGCTTAGACAACGCTATATCCCTCGCCATTCAAGTGGACAACCGGGGTCGAGAGCGCAGGAGAAAGAGAAGACGGGGGGGCCAATCTCTCCAGTCGACAGCCCGGGCCCCGGTTCCTACGGGAGGGGCAAACAACCTGACCACCCGTTCGCCCGGGGCGCAAGCAGAGAGATGAAACCGTCCGACCCAGAACCCATGCAAGTCGGGTGGTACCACCTAGACGAAGAGGAACAATGACGTAGGAGGAGCAGCAACAGCTGTCTCTACTGCGGTCGTCCAGGCCACTACCTCGCCTCCTGTCTCCAGCGTCCGGCAAACCGGAGGGCTCTCTAGCTACAGGGAGGAGACTAGCGAGCCCCTCAACGACCACCGACCTCCCTCGCTTTCCGTCCCCGCACTCAATTACACGCCACTCTCACCGTGTCAGGTCAGTCCGTTCAATGCCAAGCGCTTATTGATTCCAGTGCGGATGCCAGCTTTCTGGATGCCGCGCTGGTGGAACAGCTAGGGCTATCCACTGTACTACTGCAGGAGGCCAAAGAAGCGACCACTCTGGACGGCAGGTTGCTAGCGCGTGTCACCCACAGGACCAGTCCTGTCCGTCTGCTGCTGTCGGGTAACCATTCAGAGGAGGTTAGTTTGTTCATCATCAATTCACCCCGTATCCCTTTGATTCTAGGCCACACCTGGCTGGTCAGGCACAATCCCACCATCGACTGGGTGACGGGCCAGATCACAACCTGGAGTGCGCCGTGTTATGCCCCATGTCTCCAGTCCGCCTGTTCCCGTCTGAGCGCAGGGGAACACCTCCCCCAGACCTGACCCGTGTCCCTGCCGAGTACCACGACATAGGGGAGGTGTTCAGCAAGCAACGGGCGCTCTCGCTGCCTCCCCACAGGCCCATGACTGCGTGATCGAGCTGTTTCCAGGCGTCACCTATCCTAGCAGAAGGCTCTACAACCTCTCCAAGCTCGAACGTCAGGCGATGGAGACATACATCAAGGACTCCCTGGCTGCTGGGCTCATCCGTCTTTCTTCCTCTCCCCTGGGCGCTGGCTTCTTCTTCATGGGCAAAAAGGACGGGTCACTCCAGCCCTGCATAGACTACCGCGGCTTGAGCAACATCACCGTGAGGAATAAATGCCTCCTGCCTCTCATGGACACCACTTTCGACTCGCTCCAGGGCTCCGCCATGTTCACAAAGCTTGATCTAAGCAACGCCTATCACCTGGTCAGGGTAAGAAAGGGTGATGAATGGCTGATGGGGTTCAATACCCCCCTGGGCCACTTCGAGTATTTGGTGATGCCGTTTGGGCTCACCAACGCCCCCGCCGTCTTCCAATATCTGGTCAATGACGTGCTTCGAGACATGATTGGTCGCTTCGTGTTTGTTTACCTTGACGACATCTTGATCTTTTCCAAGACGCAGGCTGAACACGTACAGCATGTACGACAGGTCCTCCGCCGATTGCTAGAGAACCGGTTGTACTGCAAGGCGGAGAAGTTTCACACCCACACAGTCTCTTTTCTGGGCTACGTCATCACTGAGGGGCAGGTGAGGATGGACCCCAAAAAGGTGAGTGCTGTGCTTGAATGGGCGAGACTGGACACCAGGAAACAGCTTCAGAGGTTCCTCGGGTTCGTCAATTTCTACAGGCGCTTTATCCGTGATTACAGTAGTGTGGCTGCTCCGTTAACCGCTCTCACCTCCATTCGCACATTCCTAAAGGGGCCCGATGCGGAAACCCCGCCGGACACCATCGTGCCTAGGATGTGCGTCATTGGGGCAGTGCTGTGGAGAGTCGAGGAGGACGTCAAGGCTGCTCTTCGAACCGATCCAGGTCCAGGTAACGGGCCACCGGGCCACCATTTCGTTCCGGACGCATTACGACCGGCAGTGCTACAATGGGCACATGCCTCCATTCTCACGTGCCACCCTGGCACAGCCCGTACCATGGCTTTCCTCAGACGGCGGTTCTGTGTGGCCCACCATGGGGACGGATACCAAGACCTACGAGTCAGCCTGCTCCGTCTGTTCCCAGAACAAAGGCACCACTCAACCCAGCGCGGGTCTCCTGCGTCCTTTGCCCGTTCCGCGTCGGCCCTGGTCTCACCTGGCTTTGGATTTCATCACCGGTCTGCCCTCCTCTGACGGGAACACGGTCATTCTGACGGTGGTGGACCGTTTCAGTAAATACGCGCATTTCCTCGCCCTGCCGAATCTCCCCTCTGCCAAGGAGACAGCTGCCCTCCTTGTCAAAAACTTGTTCCGGCTTCATGGGCTTCCCTGCGGTGTCATGTCGGACCGAGGTCCGCAATTCACCTCGGCAGTGTGGAAGGCCTTCTGTAGAGCCATCGGCGAAACGGTCAGCCTTTCCTCTGGCTTCCATCCCCAGACCAACGGGCAGGCCGAACGGGCTAACCAGAAAGTGGAGACCACCCTGCGATGTCTGGTCTCGTCCAACCCCTCCTCCTGGAGGAGAAGGACCTGTCTGTGCCCTCCATCCAGGCGCACATCCGCTGTTGCCACCGGACCTGGCACCGTACCTGAGCAGCCCTGCTCCGTGCCTCTAGCCAATACCAACACCAGGCCAACCGCTGCCGCGCTCCTGCTCCAGCCTACGCCATTGGGGACAAAGTGTGGCTGGCCGCAAAGAACCTGCCGCTACAGACCGATTCGAAGAAACTGTCCCCCAAGTTCATCGGACCGTTTGCCATTGACAGGGTCATCAACCCCGCGGTGGTTCGGCTGAAGCTGCCCCGGACCCTCCGTATCCACCCTGACTTCCACGTCTCCTGCGTCAAGCCTGTTCTCCTCAGCCCTCTCCTTCCTCCTCCTCCTCGTCCGCCCCCTCTTCGGGTTATCGACAGGGGCCCAGCCTACACGGTGCGCCGGATCATGGCCTCCCGGCATCGGGGCTTCCAGTTCCTTGTCAACTGGGAGGGTTACGGGCCTGAAAAACAGTGTTGGATCCCCCGGCGCCTGGTCCTGGACCCTGCCCTGCTCCGCAACTTCTACCGACATCATCCTGGTGCTCCGGGTGGCCCGTCCGGGGGCGTCCGTCATGGGGGGGGTGCTGTCACGATCCCTCCCCGTGATTGTGTGTGTGTGTATGTTTGCTTCTGTTTCTGAGTCTCTGTCCCGGTCGTCCTGGCGACGTGTCAGGGGGCGTGACGTCAACTCCTGGGTGATGCCGGTGCCAGCTGTTTCCCCTCTGTAATCACGCACCTGTTGCTGCATCCACAAATGCAAGTTAAAATTCTACCATGCAAAGAAGAAACCATATACAAAGAAGATCCAGAACCGCCACCGCCTTCTCTGGGCCCGAGCTCATTTAAGATGGACTGAGTCGAAGTGGAAAACTGTCCTGTGGTCTGACTAATAAAAATTAGAATTATTTTTGGGAATCATGGACGCTGCGTCCTCCGGACTAAAGAGGAGAGGGAGCATCAGCTTCTTATCAGCACACAGTTCAAAAGCCAGCATCCACGATGGTATTGGGGTGCATTAGTGCACATGGCATGGGTGACGTGTACATATTTGAAGGCACCATTAATGCTCAACAATATATACAGGTTTTGGTGCAACATATGCTGCCACATTCTGCACGTTTTACAACAGCATGGCTCCGTTGTAAGAGTCCGGGTTGATAGAATAAGCGCATGAGAAACTTAACACAACGCATAAGTGCTGACTAACTCTGAACAAAGGACAATAGAGAGGATGTGATGCCCGTTACTGATGGGCCCCACACATCCTATCCAAACATCCTGTCCATACCTCCTGATAGGAGTTGTCCATGTGTCTGTCATAGGCTCTATGAATAGGCCCATGGACCATAGTTTGGAACTTACCAGACGAGGGTATTTTGTAGGATAAACCTTTCTTATTGGAGGATAATGGACTGTGTAATGGTTAGCTATGACCACTGACCGTCTCCTATGTGTCCTGGCATAAAAGACTGTGTTAACTTTATATTTATTGGAGAACATGTAAGAACTATGGAAGATCAACATCTTGGACTCATGCTAATAAAGAAGGTTCCACCCTGACTACCGGTTGCATTATTTTGTTCATGGATCAAAAATGGACAGAATCTAACAGGGTGCTCAACTGGCCTGCCTGCAGTCCAGACCTGTCACCCATTGAAAACATTTGGCATGTTATGAAACGAAAAATATGACAAAAAAGACCCCAAACTGTTGAGGAGCTGCAATCATATATCAAGCAAAAATGGGAGTACAATTCACATTCAAAACTACAGCTGTTGGTCTTCTCAGTTCCCAAACGCTTACAGAGTATTGTTAAAAGAAGAGGTGATACAACACAGTGGTAAACATGCCCTGTCCCAACTTTTTTGAAACGTGTTGCTGGCATCAAATTCAAAATGGGCATGTATTTTTCCAAAACAATACAATTTCTCAGTTTCAACATTTGATATGTTGTCTTTGTACAATTATCAATTAAATACAGGGCTAGGGTTAAATGATTTGCACAGTTTTAGAAAAATTTTGGATTGTAGTCCATTCTCCCCCAATTCAGAATATATACCTTTCATAGTCATGGCACACTTTTTGTAGGAGTTTATGAAACTCCAAAGTTTTAGCAAATTTTGAAGTGAACAATTTTGAAAGACTAAAAGCCGTGGATTGTAGTCCATCCTTCCCCAATTCAGAATATGTATGTTTTATAATATAACACTTTTTGTAGGAGCTATTGAATTTTCAATGATAGAAGCAAATTTTGAAATAAAATGTATTGAAAAAGTAAAAACCATGGATTCTAGTCCACTCTCCCCTGATTCAGAATATGCATTTTTAATAGTCATGGCACACTTTTTGTAGGAGCTACCGAATTTTAAAAGTTTTAGTAAAATTTTAAATGAAAAATTTAAAATACAAAATGCTGTGGATTGTAGCCCATCTTCCCCCGATTCAGAATATACACCTTTCATCATCACGGCATGCTTTTTGTCAAAGCTATTTTGAATTTTCAAAATGTTATCAAATTTTGAAATGAATATTTTAAAAAAACTGGATTTTAGTACACCCCCCCATTCAGAATAGGCAGTTTCATAGTAATGGCACCCATTTTGTAGGAGCTATTGAATTTTCTCTTCTTTTTATAACATTTTGAAATGTCAAATTTAAAAAAACAAATGCCATGGATTGTAGTCTATCCTTCCCAGATCCAGAAAAGGTACGTTTTACATTATTACAACACTTTTTGTAAGAGCAACTGACGATTGAATTCAGAAATTGCCCCAAAAACATTTAATCATTTTGAAAAAAATAAAAGGTGTGGATTGTAATGGTAATTTTCATTGTCATGGAATGCTTGACTTTATAGCTATGACAAGAGAAAAGGAATATCCACTGAATGTCTATTACAAAATACCTTGCTTTATTTTAGTCATTGCAATCCTAGCATGCTTTGGCTTGGTACTACGACTGATATAATGTCACTACAGTCACTTCATGTGCGTAACTTCAGTAGGTACCAGATAAACCAAACAAGCAAGCTAACCTGCTACCTAGTGCTGTTGCCAAAGCAACAGATTTTGACAGGCCAATGATCCGCACTGAGTGCATTCCGGAACCTGAGTCAGACAGGCGGAGCCCGATATTTTTATTGAGGCAGAGCATTCTTGCATTCTTTCAACATTAGCTTCATGCTAAACAGCAGTAACAACCAGCCCTCTGCAGGGGTTCATAAAGGGACACCAGAATGTCCACCATGTGCTCAGGAGGGAGCAATCCCAGTACCAATCCGAATAAGGGCATGGAGACAGACATTTTGTGTTTATTTTAACCATTTATGTTAACAAAGTGCTAACATGTAAAGATGTTGATAAAACTCCAAGTTCAGGCATGCTTTTTGATGTCTAGTCCGCTTTCAGAAGACACCCATCTATTCTTAAGTAGACATTGTTCAGGAACCGGTAAAACAAGCACTTTGCCATCTGCCTGTGAGATGAAACTAAGTCATGCAGCAGGACAATAACCATCTATTCTAATCAGAATGGATGCATAGCAATACGTTTAGAAGTTCTGGAATGGTCTAGACCAGTCAATGGCTAGACATAAACCTAACTGAGATGTTGTGGCAGGACTTGAAACTAACAGTTCATTCTGAAAACCTATAAATGTCTGAGTTAGTTTGGCATAGAAAAGTGGTTCAAAATCTTCCACAGCCATGTGAGAGATTGATCAGGAGCTGTTTGGTTGCAGTAATTGCACACACACCTTATTGAATGCAAGGATGACATTGTGTTCTCACAGTTGAATATTGGTGATGCATAACTTTATTTGAATAAATGAAATGAGTATACATATTGTATCATTTGTTTACTTGGTTGAAGATCTGAAAACGTTAATTGAAAAAAAATGCAAAATTAGAGATAAGGGGACACATTTATACGACAATGTTTGTCTTAAGGATATGAAAACACTGGACAGAAACAGTTGAAACATCACTTATGCTATTCCAATCCAAATCATTAGAAATGTTATACTGAAAAATCAACAGTCGGTTAAACATTCTAGGTTACTGTGCACCATAAAATACACTGCTGATTCACTTATATACTCTCTTCTATTCTACTGTCTGCTCAAAATATATCAGTAATGTACAAGTGAAATTATTAAGGGGATATGAGATAAATACACAATATTTTCCCCCAAAATAAAAAAAGAATTCTTAAGATGTTAACAGTTCTAGTTTCAACCCTTTGCCTTATAAAGCCTCCTCGCCCTCCAGAAAGGGTTCTTGAAATAAATAATTTTTGTGCTCTGTGGGAATGAAAGTGGATTTCTGACCCAGTGTTTTGGTTTTGTTTCCATTTAGTGACAAATTCTTTAATTAACATTCATGACTGAATAAGGAGAAAAAAACTCAACTACAATAGCAATGGTATTATGAACTACAATTATAAAATGACAAACTGATGAATGTAGAGATGAACGTAGGCTTTTTGAGGGCTTCTACAGATCTTTTATGAGTACATGGTCAACAGAAGCCACTGTGGAGAAAGTCAAAGACAGAGTTGCGGTTATTTAAGTGGAACACCAGCAACTACAGCGATCAGCCATAACATTATTATGAATTTGGAAGCCAAGTCAACACCTTAAACTCGTTGTTGTGTTCCTCAAACCATTTTTGCCTTGTGGCAGGGCACATTATCCTGCTAAAGAGGCCAATGCCATCAGGGAATACAGTTGCCATGAAAGGGTGCACATGGTCTGCAACAATGCTTAGGTAGGTGGTACATGTGTCAAAGTAGGTAGGTGGTACATGTGTCCACATGAATGGCAGGACCCAAGGTTTCCCAACAGAACATTGCCCAAAGCATCATTCCGCCTCCGCCGGCTTGCCTTCTTCCCATAGTGCATCCTGGTGCCATGTGTTCTCCAGGTAAGCGACACACACACACCCGGCCATCCACGTGATGCAAAAGAAAACATGATTCATCAGTCCAGGCCACCTTCTTCCATTGCTCTGTGGTCCAATTCTGATGCTCACGTGCCCATTGCTGGCGCTTTCGGCAGTGGACAGGGGTCAGCATAGGCACCCTGACTGGTCTGCGGCTATGCAGCCCCATACGCAACAAACTGCGATGCACTGTGTGTTCTGACACCTTTCTATCAGAACCAACATTAACTTTTTCAGCAATTTGAGCTACAGTAGCTCGTCTGTTGGATCGGACCACACGGGCCAGCCTTCACTCCCCACGTGCATCATTGAGCCTTGGCTGCCCATGACCCTGTCGCCGGTTCACCTCTTTTCCTTCCTTGGACCAATTTTGATTCTGACCACTGCAGACCGGGAACACCCCACAACGGCTGCAGTTTTGGAGATGATCTGACCCAGTCGTCTAGCCATCACAATTTGGCTCTTGTCAAATTTGCTCAGATCCTTACACTTGCCCATTTTTCCTGCTTCTAACACATCAACTTTGAGGACAGAATGTTCACTTGTTGCCTAATATATCCCACCCACTGACAGGTGCCATGATAATGAGATTATCATTGTTATTCACTTCACCTGTCAGTAGTCATAATGTTATGTCTGATCGTTGTATATCCAATGATTAACCTTAAAAATGCCACTTTAAATAAACAGTTAAGATGAAAATAGAGCAGATGGTAAGTTATTCACCTCCTGAATGTTGACTTTGATGCATCCATTGTCATCTTTGTCCAGTGTTTTGAAGGCCCCTGGAAATGCATCAAACACTATTACTGAAGGGTAACAAAATGAAAATTGTTTGAATTCAAGGACATAGTCAGGCTGAGCGGTAAAGTTTTACGGATGTATTCACTTACGACACATGGAGTCCAGTCTAACCAGGCACCCTATGAAATTGTCAAAGTCCATGTTGCCTTGCTCATCACTGTACCTTCGGACTAGCAACTGGAAGAGCTGGTCGTTCAGAGGGAAGCCTGCACGTGGACCAAACAGGAGACACAACGGTGAGAGCTAACGCATGACTAACGCAGGAAAGGGGTAGCTTTCATCAACTGCCATCACTGTTCATCTTGCCACTGTGACTGTACTGTTATAAATGCCTTATGACAAATATTCAATTCCAAGTTCTGGTTCTATTGACCGCTGAGCTCACCTGCAGCGTTGAAGGCAGCAGGAAGCTCATGTGAGCTGATGACCCCTGAGCAATCTGTGTCATGTGATTTGTAGATGGCCTGAATAAAAACAGAAATAAGGTCTCACACACAGGTCAAAGTACACAGCATGTTTTATTAAAAAGGCGAATCTACGTGACATTATCAAAAAGATTGTCAAAGTGATGGAGTGTAAGGAGTATTGGACGCCTTGCAAACATGTAAAGAATTTCTAGACATTTCCAAGACATGAAAGACGTTCATTACAGGTCAGTGTCTAAAGGTAAACCAGAGGACCAAACCCACCTGCCATTTCTTAATGTTGTTCCATAAAAACTTGAACTCATGGAAACCAAGCTTCCCAGTGCTGTCGCTCTGTGTGCTTGGGGTTAAGGTAAAACTACATGTCCTTTTATCGCCTCCACCCCCCCAGAGACAAGGGTCCAATACCTGTCTCCACTTAACCCGTTTGCCAATGATTCCAACTGTGAATGAATGAATACAACTAAGTACACGGACTGTATTTAAAACAAGAAAAAAACTTTATATAAACTATTCCGACAGCGCAGTATAGTTCTTAATTCTAAGAGAAACCCTGAAGTGAAAGGATACGTCCATGACAGCCACCATGCCCCTGCATGACTCAACACTGAAGCCGTCGGTCTTCAGGTCCCCACCTGGAACGAACACAGAGACTGCCTCTTCACTACCATAAACCACACGATTAATAACTAACTTTATACCTTTCACTGTGAGCTTGAGAGTGATTACATTTCTACAGCTGCAGCCCAAAACTGTTGTTTTTAAAGAGTTTTTTTAAATCACGGGTTCCACTTTTAATGGCATTTCAGACAAAATGGTATACCCTCTATTACACAGTCCTAAACACTTCCAGGTACAAAAATAGTTATCCCTCAAAACCCATGATAAGACAAAATTACTTAACAGTGTTTTATGTTACAAAATGAGAAACACAATAAAACTGCTAGGAAGATATAATTAATGTGCATTTCTCAATGAGCAAGCTTCTAAAATAGTACCTAAATTATAATATAAAAATACATTTTGTGGGAAATGCGCCTCAAATAATGAATACAGGAAATTACAGCGGTAGTGCTGTTTGCCATTTAAAAGAACTGTTTATGTTTAGAATTTACGTAACATCAGACAATCTAACGTCAGTTCAATTGACATTCGATCACTGAAAAGACCCAGTGTATTTGCCAGATGCTTGGACTCACGCTTGCTAATGATCCTGTTGAGGATGTCCCTCAGTTCAGTGGGGCTCACCTCCATGTCCTAGAACACAAAGACAGACACAATCTGTTGGGGGTCCTACAGCTCTGGGACAAACCATAAAGTCTACCAATGTTTTGGGGGGGGGGTACAATCATGGAACAAATGTGTGTGTGTGTGTGAGTTATCGCAACATATAATCACAATAACAAAAACATAACAGATTTCAATGAATCATGTGTTGCCTCCACTGATCGGTAAGGACTCATTCATGTCGGCTAGTCATGAAGGTAACCATTATCAGGCGTGAGCCTGGCAGGCCAAGTTATGTCACCACACCCATCCATGACTCATACAGACTTTCCTCTCCAACCCACACATACCCAACAAGATGGGAGAGCGGGGTCGTAACTAGCTTCCACACAAAGTCATAACTATGTCTCGATCCTGTCTATTTCAATGACTCATCTTCTGAAAACGTTGAAACTTTTTTTATTCCGCTAGCCTGATGCCTAAATGTTCATTTAATTTTTCAAAATTTTTTTTTTTTGGGGGGGGGTGTATATCCAATTTTCACTCTGTGGCATGAAGTGGAAACCAGAGCCACCCAGAAGTTGGATTGTCAGCAAACAATGCCCTCAGCCTCTTACTGTGAACGACTGCTCGATCCAATAGCAGTGAGATGTAGAGAAGCAGAATGTCTATGGAGCACTTTACTTCATAACTGGAATCAGAGGACAGGATCAATCATTTAAGCCAACCAGAGCTACCAGTAGAGTTTACCAGCAGGGAATGATTGACAGCACATACTTCTTCCACTCTTCATACTTGTTCCACTCTTTCTGGTTGTCTTGATGAACCATTGTCAGGATTGGCCTTATCAGGACTTCCCTTCATTGTGGAAAAGTGATGTCACCCCAAAAAATGTATACCACTGAATGTACCACAAACAAAACTGTAACTTCAATTAATTATAATAATTTGTAGAATATATTTCCTAGGTTCAATGCATTGTTTGATAAACATTACCATGTATCGTAGTTTAATGTCACTTCTTTTAACAACTGTGTTTTGTCCTTATAGAAATCCTTACCAGGAAACACACAAGCCTGATTATACAATGCCACACTTGATTTACTGTACTTGATGGCCAAAAACCTAAGATGTCTCCCCAAAGACTCATAAAGGACATCAGGTATGAGAGCAATTCCTTCGTTGACTTACCTATGCTCTTCACATCTCAAAACAGGAAAGGACAGTATGTTTAGAAGTGAATATAAGACATGATTATAGGAGAAGTGTATAGGTAAAAAAAAGTACTTACATCTCCAGCTAGTTGCTGGAACACCTTGCGGAACTGCCTCTCTTCATCACTCTCATTCTGCTCAGCGTAGGCCAGAGGTCTGCGCGGCGGTGGCTAGTTCACAAATGCACAGAACAGGGTCTGTTAGCTTTAACACTCACATCCCCCCTCAGCACAGTCTGGGACACAGGCCAAGACACACCAACAGATCTGGCTCATTTCCTCACAAGAGTAGTGTTTGTTTCCAAAAGTTTCCATTCCGCATTCTGCACTATTATAAGATGGTCCGAATGTTCTGAAACGGTTATCACCGGTGTTAAAGGGTTAACTCACAGGATCTGAGGGTACAAATTGATTGGGATCGATGTTGCTGTTGGGAAAACAAGGAAACAAGAAGAGCCGTCATTTAATATTCATAAGAAGCATAGTCTGGATCCTGATACTGATTGGCTGAAATCCAAATCAAAGGTATGACAAAAAGTCCTTTACACAGTCCTAGTTGCGTTGTTATTGGCTTTATAACAGTAATAGCTCAGCTGTGGTTTGTGGTATACGGCCAAAATACCATGGTTTAGGGCTGTACTCCCAAACTCAGCCCCAAGAACAGCCCTTAGCCGTGGTATATTGGTCATATGACACACCCATTTGGGCCTTATTGCATTAATAAACCACATGAATGACAAACCTTTCCCCAGTTACTGTTGTAATTATGTGCACAACCCTTTTGTAATAGTAATACAACTGCTTAGGCAGTATAGGTACATACTCTGTGTTACATCATGTGGTTATAACAACCGCCCTTAACAATGTTACATTTGCCATATACCGCACCTACTTTATACTGATTAAAGTGTGTTTGTGTGCGTGTATGTCAGCAAAACCCAGTCCTACCTCACAACATCCAGGATGCCTCCAATTAGTCTTTTGGCTAGAAACATCTTGACGGGGCACAGGGGAAAATCTGCAAAAGCAGATATATGGAGAGAGTTAACGGATGAAGATCTACTGTCCATTACAGCAAGACGTAAAATAATATGTCCGCCTCTAATTATTTCTTGTAAAACTATCCCTGAAAACTTTTCACGCAGGCATTCAGCATGAACAGTAACGTCTGCAGTAGTTGCCAAAGGTGAAGAATGTATAACAAATAAACGGTAATCTGTCAGAAATCACATCGCTTAGCACTGAAAAGAATACTTACAGCAACGTCTCAAGCACTCCTAACGTGTAGCGTATAAAGAAACGGAAACGATGATTTCTTTTTCAATGCATCACACAGCTCCACCGCCCTTCCAGTGCGCACTTTAGGCAGAGGTTAGGAATGGCCCTGGGTCCTACTGTCCGTATATATATCCAGTCTGGCTTTTTGCAGGTTCATGTGATGTCGACGTTATCGGCTCCTAGTCTCTAGTGGGAAATTTCACTTGAATTACACTCAAAAAAGAAACGACCATTAGATGAGAATCCGTTTTTAGTTGTCAACGGATAATGTTGCATGGTCAGTGTTAAGCAAGCTTGATAACGTTATTACTACCATATTAAGATGTATTAATGTTTATTTCAAGCAAGCTAAAATCGTATTGCTTGAAGAACTGTTCTGCCTTCAATAGGGAAAATACTTTTGAATTTACCGCTCCCAAATTGCGAGTTCCCATTTCTGAAAAACATTCTCAGATAAGCTTTGCCACACAACACATACACACGCAACGACACTTGCATTCACTTTTACTCATTTATCTCTCAGTGCTAGACTTGCTCAATTTCTTTCTCCACATGTTTTGTTAATCAGAATCATTTGACAGCTAGCCATCAAACTAATTATATTTTCCACTGAGGGGATATTGTAGTCAACGTTTTTTATGCCGTTGGTTTTAGTAGATGTGTTATAGTTCTTTACATTTTGCAACATAATTGATTGATTACTGGGAAAGACACAAGTAAATTGAAGTACAACATTAGTAGCAGTAGTAAGAAATCACAGGGGTTGTCACCAAACCTTATCGGGAATCTAGCCCCGAAACGGATTTTAGATAAGGATTTGTGAGTTTAGTTTGATATTTTAAAACAAAAATAATGAAGCACCCTAGGCCTACACTGAACAAAAATATAAATGCAAAATGCAGTGTTTGTCCCATGTTTCATGAGCAGGAAAAAAAGATCCCAGACAATTTACACGCTGTAATATCTGTATTACCATAAATGTGAAGTCCAGAAGTTAGGGCATAATTAATTTATTTCAATTGCCTGATTTCCTTATGAACTGTAAATCTGTTAAACCATCCTTATTATGTGTTCTCTACATTTAAATGAAGAAATATATTAACATTAAGTAAACACTTTAAATTTTATAACAGTATTCCATTTAAAACGTGTTGGGTTCAAATCAACTGAGAGTTTGCGTCATTTTGAACGCAACAAAAAATCGTGTTTTTTGCGCACTTTGTATGTTACGTGTCCAGTTAATGTTACAAATACGTTGCTCCCGTAACCTACTACACTTCACATTTTGCGTTTTTATACATTCCTAAATTTAATTTCCTGACCCAATAAATGTTTCCATTTAGAGTGTAGAAAATACATTAACTGCATAATTTCTAATACATAAAAACAATGACAATATGGTATTTACGTATTGACGTCCAATAAAGACTCACCCAGCTGTACCTAAACTGAGTTGGCGCGTTCCTCTGCACAAGCATTGCTGAGCCCGGACAGACCTTGAAACATACGAATGGATGTTTTACCTATCAGCTAACCAACCTATTGATGACGTACATGGAACCATTGGTAGTGCATACGATATCTGAGCAGGCGAACATGAAATAACCCGGTGGTATTACTTCCTGGTACAAATGGCGAGCGGCATGAAAACAGTGTTTTTGCCAGGGCACTTTTCAAAAGTGTTATTTTTGTTGATTTATATTTATTTTACACGCCCGTTATATGCTGTGTCAGAGCCGGGTAAATGGATCCTAGACGTCCGTGATGTAAGTTCTCCTGTTCTTCAGTCATGTGGGTAGACAATGCTATGTCTTACCAATTCAGAATCGGTAGATAGCTAGCTGCTACTTATGTCAGTTAAGACAGATTCATCCAATATGGTTCTCGATATTATATCGCTTCAAAGCGAGGCATTTAGACTATGATTGCTTTTGTTTTACATGAATTAACCTTCTGAAGATGTTTCTTTGGGACAATGTAACGACTATGTAACGTCACACCTTCCACTGTATAAAGAATGTTATTTTATTCGTTCTGCGAGAGTAAGTTTCATTTTCACTTTGTAAGCGTTAATTAATAAGTGTTTGTTTTCGTTACTCGTTGTTAAAGAGTATTTCAGTAAAAAAAAAAATCTGCCTTTTTTTATTATTTAACCTTTATTTTTACAGAGAAATCACACTGAGACCAAGGCCTCTTTTACAGCTGAGGCCTGTGTACAGCAAATACAAATACAAAAATTACAGATAACAATTACATTTAACAGTGTTCATAAATAAATGTTCATTTATCATTGATTTAAAATTACTAATAGAAACCCAATCAGCAAGCTTTAAATTGTTCTGCAATTCATTCCATGAAAGAGGAGCATGGTACTTAAAAGCAGTTTTCCCCAGTTCTGAATGAGCCCGAGGAATCTCTAAGACCAACCAATCTTGTGAATGAGTTCTATAAATGCCAGTTCTCAAAGTTATTTTAGAGGTAAGATAGCTTGGCAGTTTATGCATTATAGCCCTATATATACACTGAACAAAATTATAAACGCAACACTTTTGTTTTTGCCCCCATTCATCATGAGCTGAACTCAAAGATCTAAGACTTTCTCTATGTACACAAAAGGCCTATTTCTCTCAAATATTGTTCACAAATCTGTCTAAATCTGTGTTAGTGAGCACTTCTCCTTTGCCGAGATAATCCATCCACCTCACAGGTGT